>JAAGWI010023984.1:0-12241 GCA_012274505.1 Galium porrigens var. tenue
AATTGCGAGATAATCCTTTTTACAAAAAAGAAAATTTAAAGTTATACTTCAAAAAAAACTTCGTAGCTATTTCAATTGGCGTAACTATTATGAGAAGTTATAATCTCACTAAATACGCATCAACATGTTTGAGCCGGCCCAAAAGTATACCAAACCAAACCAAATTAAATCACACTCACCATAATCAATAACATAACAAACATGTTTTGCTAATTTCTGTTGCTCACGAGAAAGTAACATGGTAGTCACAAAAAACTGAAAGGTGAATGTACGTAGATAATCGACCCAACAACTTCATTTGTCTCAGGTTCAGATCGTTGTAGTCGGATAAACGCCAGTTGAAGCTGTCAAAACCACATTAAATAACTTGGTTTCACAAAAAGGAGTTCTTCCTTTTTCATGATGACCATCGTCGAAATTTGTGGCATGAATCTCTCTTTTTAAAGAAATAAAATTTTTAGAATCGCATCAAAATAAAGGAGTTTTCCATTAAAATTTAAACTGGAGGATTTACTATATTCTCCTTTAAAAATGGAAAATATTGGGAGAAATAAGCAAATGGGCAAGTCGATGATCTAGGATAAAAAATAACAGGTCATTGAATGAGAAATACTACCGTAGTTAACTTTTTTAACTTTAATACCATCAACATGGAGATACATTATGAAAAAATGAATAGAGGATCATAATGCTAGTCGATATAATCATCCCAGTTATGTTGGAAACGTAAACTATTTGACCTGAAATAACAATAAATTTTTTTTTGAAAATAAAACAAAATTCATTTCAAAGTTATGGAAGATAAAATTTTTAGAGGAGCATCATATATGTTAACTAGTAGAGAGCACGTCTTTGCCAAATCTGCTAAGAAGTATGGTACAAAATGCTGATTACAAGCATTCAAAAGGGATTCTCTGCATGGTTTCTCTTTAGCATTTGCTGACTCTAACAATCACAACTTCAAAACTCACGCTATGGTTCACCTCCCCCACCATTTACATGGAGTGCATCTTTAATAACCCAAGCGTTTGCTAAACTCAAATTTTCCGCCACATGATTGCCTGCACCTGCGTGAGGGCTTTAGTGAGTGTCGGATCCAAAATATATGGGTAGTTATATACCGCTGTAAACTTGCAACCATTGCTGCAGCCATCAACCGGGGATCCAAGTGAGTTTGCTCGAAAATTTGTTGGATGCAATCACAAATGAAATAACGATGTATACGAATATTAGACTGAATGTAAAATAGTCAAATATTAAACTTCACCATAGCATTGTCATTTCTAAATATTTCATTCCAACACATATGATAATAGTAAATATTAATTATTTATTAACGTTATAAAAATTTATAATGTTTTTATTTAGTCAACAATATTACTGGTAAAGGCAGGAAAGTGGTGATACAGAACACAAAGGCCCAAGAGATTAAGTCAGCCGGGTCCAAATTTACCGGTCCTTAAGCCCAGCAGCGCAAAAACACACACAGAGCTTCGCACCCTGATAGATTTGCTGGGTATCATCAAAATTTGGTTTAAACACACAGAATCACCCAGAAGCTGCGATAAATCACTCTTATCTGTATCCCGCATTCTCATCGCCAATGATTGCAACCAAAAATTTCACATGTTTTGCTACACAGAACCGCAGCTAATTGTTATCTCCACAAAATTTCCAAAACCTATATGCAATTTCTAGGGTTAGGGTTTTAAAATAGTGTGTGTGTATTTTTCATTTAAATTTGTTCTAATGGGCGACGACGGAGAGATGTTTTCATCATCGGAATTCAATCAACCCTCTCCGGACGGAGCCGGTGAGCTGAAGGACGCCGCGCAAATTCCGGAATCAGGCGAAAAATTGGAAACGAGTGGTATGTTAGCGGTGTCGGAAGAGAAGGCGGGAGCTGATGAGACTGGGGACATGCGTGCGGCGGCGGAGGTGGAAGTTGGTGGAGGCGGCGGCCTGGAAGGTTCGGTTATGGAAGACAACGCCGGCGGTGAGCGGGAGGAAGAGGACGCGGTTACGAATGAAGAAGGAAGCACGGAGGTTCCAGCGGTGGTAGAAGTAGAGCCTAGGGAGGGTGCAACTAGTGCTGGTGGTATAGAGAACAGGGATTCTACCGTCGGTGCTGGGGAGGAAGAGACTATTTTTACTGAGTATGTGAATTCGCCTGCTGATGAATTGGGGGTCGCCGAAGGAGAAGCCAAAACCGTTGACCCGCAGGTTGAGTCTTCTATCGAGATGACTGTCACAGAGACAGAGCTAGAGAAGGCTGAAGAGGTGCGAGAAGCTGCAGTCGAGGAATCATATATGGAGACGCCTGTTGCAGAAAATGAGATGGAGAAAGCTGAGGAGATGCTAAAAGCTGATGTTGAGGAAGCATCTAGTGTTGCAGTTGCAGAAAATGAGATTGAGATGGTCGAAGAGATGCTAAAAGCTGATGCTGAGGAATCACCTGCTGTTGCAGAAAATGAGTTTGAGATGGTTGAGGAGAAGCTAAAAGTTGATGTTGAGGAACCATCCAGGGTTGCAGTTGCAGAAAATGAGATTGAGATGGTTGAAGAGAAACTAAAAGCTGATGCTGAGGAATCATCTGCTGCTGCAGAAAATGAGTTTGAGATGGTTGAAGAGATGCTAAAAGTTGATGTTGAGGAACCATCTGCTGCTGCAGAAAGTGAAATTGAGAGGGTTGAAGAGATGCTAAATGCTGATGTTGGGCATTCTTCTATCGAGATGACTGTTGTAGAAAAAGTGGTAGAGGAGGTCGAAAATGAGGCAGAGAAGGTTGAAGAGGTGCCGGCAGACACGGAGCTGGGTGACATAGATAGTGCGCAAGAACTAGAAAATGTTGATGGTCATGAAACAGCGCCTGTGGTCGATGATGCTGATACGAAACAGTTGCCATTTACTGCCGCTGCTGCAGGGAAGGAGGCAGTTGTGGAGGATAGCAAAGATGGTGAAGATGGAACAATAGCTGCTAACTTGGAGTGTGTCTCAAAAGATGATATGGAAACGGAAACTGAATTGGTTGAAGAAATGAGTATAGGGAAGGCAGAGCCTGAAGCAGAAATTGGCGAAGGGGCCTATGCTGAGTGTAGTCCTAATTCTGATGAGGTCGAAAAGACAGTTGCTGCTGATGAAGAGCCTGACTTGATAGGCTCGGAAATGGATTACAAAACAGTTGCTGGGGAGGAAACTAGCAACGATGATAAGCTTGCATCCTCACAGGAGGAAGCTGCAGAGGATATGGTTGCTGAGGAGGGCTCTCCTTTGGATGAGCAAGAACTTGTCGTAGAGCAGGAGGAGGAGGCCATGGAAATGGAAAACCACTCGAGTAGTGGGGAAGAACAAGAACTTTTTGTAGAGCAGGAGGAGGGTAAAACAGAAACTACTGAGGGGGACAATGACAATGCTGAGTCTACCCCTGAGATGGACGATGCAGATCAGGTTCCCCAAGATGAGGGAGATGAGGATATGGCTGCTGGAGAGGAAACTGAAACTGATGTAGGGGAGTCAAGCAGGTCCGTAGGGGAGAAACACAAAAAAAGAAGGAATTCTAAAGTTGTCACAAATTCAAGATTGAAATCCCATAAGATTATGGAGGATAATGTGTGCTTTATTTGCTTCGATGGCGGGGACCTTGTTCTATGCGATCGGCGGTAGGTGGATTTGGAACTGAATTTATTTTCTCATAAAATCTGTTTAGTTGCAGGGCAATAGTATTTCTACACGCCCATTATCAGTAACTGATTTTTGAATCACTATTAATGTTTTTTTAAATTTATTTTGCAGCGGTTGCCCCAAAGCCTACCACCCTTCTTGTGTTAATAGGGACGAGGCATTTTTTCGATCTAAGGGTCGCTGGACCTGTGGTAAGTAATTGCACATCTATATTATATAACTCACAATTTATGAGTGCCCATGTCTCTGTTTGACACCTTTTTCGTTACTCAAAATCTTTGAATGTCTATTTTGCCGTTTGCAAGTACACTTACTAACCCTCGTCTCTTTGGGATTAGAAGATATACATTGTATGATGTTTCACCTCTGTCACCGGCTTCAGGTTTTGCCTATATTGATCATTATGCACTTGTTCTGGAGTAGTTTTGCAAAGCCCTATTACATATATTTAGCTGCTGCTTATACGTATTTAGCTGGTTTGAGAAATACACATAATTTGTATCTCACTGTTACAACAGTGAGTAACTCATTGCTCCACAGGAGACATAAGTTTGATAATTTTAAATTAGCCGTGTGAATTAAATTTTATCACGTCCATGTAATTTTTTTACATCTAGTAGTGAATTTTTGGCACTCACTCTATTCAATGGTGTTATAGCATGTTTTGTTGTCTTTAAGTGTACAAATGAGCACATTTGTTACTTCAACTTGTATAATCTAGAGCCAATAAAAGGTTGAATAGCTGAAATATTCCAGGATAGAATCACTTAATAATGTTGAAGTGTTTTGATTCCTGAGAAAGAAGTGTCTATACACAAACTATCAGTCAGGCACAAGCAGTGATGTTCTCTATGTAATTACCTCTTCTACCTCAATGGCTGATATACCTCAATGGCTGATAAGTGCTCCACTCCAGATTAAAGCACATAAAGTATGAATTAACATAACTGCATGATTTGTAGTGAATAAATTAATCTATTTTGATTTTTTGCATTAAATTCCTCATGAGTAAGGCTAGATCTTGACACAGTTGATTTGATCGTTCAAACATTTTCACTATGCTCAAAGTGTTACTGCTTTATAGGGAATAAGAAGAGGATAACTTTTATTACCCTGGAAAGTATGTTACTCCACTTTCTATAAGTACAACTTATAAAGGTCATGATGGCACAAGACATAAACAAGCTTTTGGACCGTCTTTATTCCATTCTATCCTTGCCTTTTTGTTGTAGCATAGTTGCGCCATATTTATCCATATTGTTAGAGGACATAAAAAAAGAAAATAAATAATGTAAGAAACAAAAATAATCCGAATGGAACGGGGGAGTACTTGTTTAGCGTTTGAACTCTTATGTCGTGCTGGATTCTGGATTTAATATTTCAGTTTCATGTCCTACTTTTAGTTTCTCTTCATTTCCCAGAAGTTTTGATGGTTAACCTTGGGCTGTGGTTTAGTCATCTCATCTTTCTCAATCTGTGATGTATGAGATAATTAGCCTTCCTGGAAAGATACATGACTGCTACCTTGTTATGTCTCAGGCTGGCATCTTTGCCATGTTTGCAAAAAAGCTGCTCATTATCTGTGTTACACCTGCCCCCATTCCTCCGTGTGCAAAGGATGTGCAAAAGATGCAGCTATCTTATGTGTCCGAGGAAATAAAGGTTTTTGTGAGACCTGCAAGAGGACTATCATGCTAATAGAAAATGGTTGGGAGGGGATTCATGATGTAAGTGCTCTTTTCTTCCCTTCACTCACTACCTTTGATTTAATGCTCTTTCTGTTGTTCCAGTGTTTATATCTGTCTCTATTTCTTTTGGGGGAAATAAGGCTGAGTACCAAATACCTACATATTTACCTATCCCAATCTATTCTCTTTTTGGCATTGTGATCAGTATAAGCTTTAGAAACTTTAAAAGCATTGCTTCCTCTTCCCCAACTTCACAAAATACATGTAGCAATTTTGGCAAAAAGTTACAATGAATACAATATAATTATGGAATATGAACGGTAGCATACAATAGTGGTGTGCACACAATATGTTGAGAAGATGAAGGGAAAAATAGAGGTAGGACTGAGGCGGGTGATGGGGGCAAGATAGATGCCAAGAAAACAATGCACAATTCCAAATGTATATTAGTTTAATTCAAAGTCACTTATTTCTGTCAGATGGAAAACCCTCAATCATAATAAGAGTCTGTTTTTTATTATTCTTAAATCTTAATAAGCTTGTTATTTTTTTGATTTCTCCTATTTGATTAGATTAAAGTTTGTTAATAATCTCTTACCATTTGGTTGGAAGAAGAAGATGATAAATAAAGAGTGTCCAGTAATGTGAAGATTAAGAGAAAAAATGCAGAAGGCGATGTGGCTGCTGAGGTCTCGGGGTGAAATTGGAGAGAGGCTGAGAGGGAGGGATGAATAAGTTTGGCAGAGAGAGGAAAATGCCAGAAAATGTATGAGAATAAGTATAGAAATAATTAGATAAGCTAAAACCTACCCAATTTTTTGTATTGGAGTATTGTGAATGAAATACTATTTCAAAACCCATAAACAATAACCAAGCACGATAAAAGGGGTAAAACCAATAGATTTGATTCAAAGCTTGTGAACCAAGCAGGCACTAAATATGAATATAATTACCATTAGTTTACTGGATATCCTTTTGATCCCTTTCTCCTTACTCAAACCCCAACCAAGCAGTCTCTTTATGTCAGTCTTCCAGTCCTTGTATTGAGCTTGATTCTGCGCACAATCATATAATCTCTCTTATTCAGGGCAAATTTGTAACTCGTAACCTCTCGTGGGGCTATTTTGTGTGTTTCAGGGTAAAAAGATTGATTTTGATGACAAGAGTAGCTGGGAGTTTCTCTACAAGGATTACTACACAGAATTAAAATCCAAATTATCTTTAACATCAGCTGAAATTGACAAGGCCAAGAACCCTGTATCCACCCGAAAGGAAGAAGCACATGGGACACTAGTTAAGAACAAGGATGGTGGCACTTCCAGTAATGGTGCCAAGGATATAGGAGGAGCTAGACCAAAAAGGAAAAGGGCAAAGAAGAAGCAGTCGAGATCTCTTCCTGAAGAAGAGGACTCTGCTGATGCAGGCGTATCTGTACCTACCAATGAGGAATGGGCATCCAAAGAGCTTTTGGAATTTGTTATGCACATGAAAAACGGTGATAGATCTGTTGTTTCTCAGTTTGATGTACAGGCTCTCCTGCTTGAATATATTACTAGAAAAAATCTTCGTGATCCTAATAAGATGAGTCAAATAAAATGCGACGCAAGACTTGCAAATCTTTTCGGAAAGCGAAGAGTTGGTCATTTTGAAATGTTGAAACTACTTGAATCTCACTTTCTTTTGAAAGAGGACTCTCACACTGATGAAGTTGAAGACAGTATTGTTGACCATGACGCTCAAGTTGGTCAGCTGGAAGCTGATGAGAATGATGACACTGAGACAACAGGAGTGAAAGAGAAGAAACGGAAAGTGCGAAGAAAGAGTGATAAAGGGCCGCTTTCTAATCGTTCAGATTATGCAGCTATTGATACACATAATATTAACTTAATATACTTGCGTCGGAAGTTGATGGAGGATATTCTTGAAGAGGGTGATGACTTTCAGAATAAAGTTGTTGGTACATTTGTACGAATAAGGATTTCTGGGAATAATCAAAAGCAAGACCTTTATAGGCTTGTGCAAGTTGTGGGTAACTACTTATAACTCGCCCTCAAATTACATTTGTACAAGTAGATTAAATGTTCAAGGTATAACTATATGTCTCCTCTAAATTTGAGTTATTTCTAATATAGGCACAAGCAAAGCGGATGAGCCCTATAAATTTGGCAAGAGGACCACTGATCTGATGCTAGAGATATTAAATTTGAACAAGACTGAGATTGTATCGATTGACACAATTTCTAATCAAGACTTTACTGAGGTAATGTTAAGTTTTGTTTTGTATGTTTTACTTTTTATTTGACATGCATCCTTTTTCTTTGTTGACAATCTCTCTCGCCATTCAAAGAAAGAGAAATAAAAACATGTGCACTTTTACAAAAATTTACTGGCACAGTTATCATGTAATCACTTTCATTACTATCAGAAGCTCTCTGTTCTGTGTGAAGAAGTGGTATGTTCTTAAGGCACTGCTGGTTTGTAACATACATTTAAAATTCATTTCTGTAGAGCAATATATTCTTTGTAACTCTAGGATGGTCAGGCATATCTTTTAATCTGTGCACATAGAACAGTTTACAAGTCATCCATCTATATCGTTTAGTTTAGTTTAGTTTTCTTTCTTTTGGTTTGTTAATCGAACACTTTTGTTGGAGATGATGTGCAAATGATGGTTGTTGTGAAGCTCCAATAATTATAGTCACCTGTCAATAAATTTTAAATGCATATCAGAAGCTCTTGGTTAATAATCAAAATATATTTATGTAGTTATGTCGAAGGGAGGACATCTAAAATGCATGTGTTTTTGCTGAGAGAAAGAATGATGTCTTTGACAGGCAATTCTTCACTAGTGTTTTTTTGTGGAGCAAGTGCTGTCTGGTTGGTGTTTATGAGATCATATCTGCATTTTATTTGCTTTTTATGGGATCATATTTGGTCCTAGTTTCCCACTCAGGTTCCATAACTTGAATTCTGACACACAGCTCATTCTGATTTGTTAGGATGAATGCAAGCGATTACGGCAAAGTATAAAGTGTGGACTTCTTAATAGAATGACTGTGGTACGCATAATAGCAAGCTCCATTTTTTTCTTTTGCCATGGAAAATGTATTTTGCACTTCTAACATATCTCGGGTGTTTGGTAGGGTGACATTCTAGACAAGGCTATGGAGCTGCAGACAGCCAGAGTGGATGATGTAAGTCCATTTTCAATCGACTTGGGCTGATTATCATCTTTCATATAATCTCGTGGAACAAATGCACATGACAATTAGAATTATTTTTGGTTTGTAACTTAGTAAAATACCCTTTGAATGGCTCCAAAGGTTTACAAAGGAAAAGTACCTTAATTTTTCAAAAAATATATGTAGTTGCCTGGGGTTCCATATATTAGTCGTTTTTCCCTTTCTTGTTAGTATGCCCTGACATTTGTTTTATATCTGTCATGGTTTATGAATATATAAGTGTGTGTGTGTGTGTGTGTGTGTGTTTGTGTGTTATTATTATTATTATTATAGAAGCATGCATCTCAACTCCTGACAGGGTAATATTTTAGTAGGCGTTCTTTTGCCATTGTTTCACCTTATATACCTATTTACATTGCATTGCAGTGGCTGGAATCAGAGACACTCCGGCTAAGTCATCTTCGTGATAGGGCGAGCGATATGGGACATAGAAAAGAATATCCTTTACTAATTTGATTTTTTTCTTTGTTTTTTATATTTCTTCTATCTTGAAAATAAAGCATCAACGTGCTCAATAACTTGCCATTTGGTCCTGGAGTAAAGTTTTACATTCCTTCTTCCAGTTGAATACGTTTGTGCACTTAAGAGCTTATAGTCTTCCAGTGCGCTTAAATTTGGCAAGGTTTTGACGTGTTCAGAAGTAGGACTGTGCTTCAGGCCAGACAGTCCTGCTATGACCTGCTTTGATCTAATTTTGTGCTATAATCCATTTTATCTGGTTGTAATAATCAAGTTGTGCAAATGTTTAAAAGTTTTTTTTCCATTGGTTGTAGACAATTTTATTTGTGTATCCACCATGAGTCAGTTAGGGCCTTTTTGTAATTTGTTAAGTCATGTATCTGTTATGTGTGTAGTTCATTGATTTGTCACTGACGTAATGTGTCATGTGCGATCTTTGATAAACATTATTTTGTGGTTGAAATTTCTGACTTGTAACAACTTAAACTAAAAGTGAGTCATTTTGATGGGAAACTTGTAGAAATAGTAGGCACCTTAGTATCCTGTTCTTAGAAAGCTCGAATCAAATGCTGCAAGTAACAATGATCATTAACTTCTGGGTTGTAGTGATCATTAATCTTGCTGCGACAACTGCCTGATTGGGTCGAATTGTTAGTTTGGTATTAATGGCTTTCTAGTAATTTAATTATGAGAATGCTGATAATTTGGCTTTTAATTTGGACAGCTATTTTTTATCATTATTTCCTAGTTTCACTAACGATATCCTAGTTTCACCAATTTGAACTGTTGATTGTTGCTGTACTTCTAGGTTTATTGGTTCTATTCTCTGAAAGGCTTCATTAAATTTTTTCTGAAAGAGGTGTGTTGGCCTTGACCTAATTTTTACGCTCAGAGAATGCGTGGAAAAGTTGCAGGTTTTAAAAACCCCTGAGGAGCGATTACGAAGATTAGAAGAAATTCCAAAAATACATGTGGATCCAAAGATGGATCCAAATAACGAGTCTGAGGATGATGAGAGTGAATCCGATGACAACAGACAAGGTTCTTTCAGTTTCTTGCTTCTTCTTTCCTGTCACTTTGAATTTGAGTGTTTGACATATAATATGTAATTCTCTTATTATGCAGAGGGCCTCTTGAAAACCACTGGTTCTGTCTTTGGTACCAGGCGAGGAAGGGCACCAATTTCTCCAGGAAGTGATGTAACCCATAAGGAATCTTGGAATGGGGGGAATGGAAAGAGTTGGGAATCTAACAGAAATTTTTTCAGTAAAACCTCGCCAACCTCTGGTGAATATGCTTCTGGTGAGAGCAGTGACATGGTGAACAATAATACGTCATGGAATCAAGGAAGAGAGAGAGCTGAAAATAGGGCAAATCTCATTTCATCCAGCATGTCGGAAAATACTGGGTTGATTAGCAATGCTAGGTCAAGATCTGATTCGTTTTCTGGCGGGACAACGAATTCATTAGTTGCTCTTCCTACTAAAGAAGAAGAGAATTTTATAAAGATTAACGAGGCGCAAAAAATGTGGCACTACAAGGATCCAGCTGGAAAAGTACAAGGACCCTTCTCCATGACACAATTGCGCAAATGGAACAACACTGGATACTTCCCCAATGGGTTAAAAATCTGGAGAGCTGGGGAGAATCAGGATGTTGACTCAATAATTCTGACTGATGCATTGGCTGGAAGGTTCCAAAAGAAGTCTTCAGTAGACAGTCAGTTGTCAATGGCTGCTGCAACTCGTGGGTTATCTAGTCATTATATTAAGACTTCAGAACCACCATCACACCGCTCTGTGGCGCCTTCTGTTGAGGTTCTTAAACCTTCTCCTGAAAAGTGGTTGAGGAGTGATTTGCAAAATCTTCCTTCTCCCACCCCAGGACGGAGTATTGCTGGTAATCTTCTAAGTAGAACATCTGGCAATGCTTCAGCTCCTATTTCCAGGGATCAGCCGATGAATGGTCAGGAAAATTCTGCTCATGCTTTGCAAGCTACGTTGTTAGCTCAACTAGGAGAGGTGCTTCCTGTTGAGGACCGTGGTCAGAATACGTGGGGTGGGGCTCCTCCACCAAATGTAGACTCGAACGCCTTGACTCCTGTGGCTGGACAACAGCAAGCTTATAATCAGTGGGGAGCCCAGAATCCTACTGCTCTACCTCAACCCGAATACTGGGGTTCCAACAATCAACAGAATATGCAGACTCCTGCTATGCCAAACATGGGTTGGGTTGCACCAGCACAAGGCCCGCTGCCAACGAACATGAACTGGACCCCACACACCGTTAACCCGAATACTGGGTGGGCTATGGGGCACACCGGAGATGCAGCAAATGTGAATGGCGGTTGGGGTACACAGCCTTCCCCCATGGGTGGTGCAAATGCTGGCTGGGTTGCACCGCCTCCTGTTGCAAACGTGGGACCTGCTGTTCAAGTTCCTGTGGTGCCTGGGCCTGGTTGGGCCATGCCAAACGGTAACCAAGGACCTCCTGGACAAGGTTGGAATCAAGGATGGGCACCGGATAAGTATGGCAGTGGCGGCTCTCAGGGTGGAGATTCTGGCTATGGCCCGAGGCCGTGGAATAACAGGCAATCATCTTTTGGCAGAAGGCCTGATCTTAGGAACACGCGTAGGGATATGTTGTGTCCGTACAATGCAAATGGAAGGTGTAGGAAAGGGGATAGGTGCAATTACATTCATTCGTAATAAGGGTGTGATGTTCGAGCTTTTCATATAGTTTCTTTTGTACAGTTAAAATTTTGATCTTATTGTAGGCATCTTTATGCTTTGGAGCCTCACTTTTAGAACTTAGTTGTATCGTGACATTTCTTCTTTTCTTGAGCCTGCAATAATAATAATGTCAAGGAATCAGTGGGAACGTTTTGTCGAAAGAGGATTGTTCTGAACAATTATGCGGTAAAATTCCATTCTTTTGATTATTAAAATGAGCCAGCAAAATTTTCCTACCATATGGCTGCACTTGTCGCTGATATTGTGATACTCCGTTGTTTTTTTTTTTTTTAACGCTAAACCACCGAGGTGGAGGGATATTTTATTTGGAATCCCCAAACCGAAAAAACCAAACATAAAGTAAAAGTACAAAGTTCTCCACAAGTGGAGGCAATATGTGAGATTACAGAGAGAATTCTAAAGATATAACTGATCTAAT
>JAAGWI010024139.1:673-15931 GCA_012274505.1 Galium porrigens var. tenue
ATAGTATTTTGATTGAGTGGAGTCCACATTTGCGACGTGGGGAAATCGCTTGTCAGCAGGTGACCCAAACCTCCAGCGACCCAAACATCAATGCCGGTAACTCAAATCTCAACAATGACCAAACCTCACCTCCAACAGTTCAAACCTCAACGCCGGCGACCCAAACCTCAACGCTAGCAATCAAAACCTCAAAGCCGGTGACAAACTTCAACACCGGAAGCTGCAACCTCACATTGGCTGCCACATCATCATCAAAAGACACAACCTTATCGCCGATGACCTAAACCTTACTACCATCAAATCCAAACCTTAACGCCACACCCACGACCTCACCGTCGGTGACCCAACCTCAACGCTAGTAACCACAACCTCAACGTCGACCAACCAAATCTCAACTCCGGCGATCGCAACCTCGTCGTCTATTGCTAACCTCAACGTCGACGACCCTACTGAGACCACCGCCCGACTGCCGGGAATCGCACCAAATCAACCAGAATCACAAGAGTTACATATCGAAAACCTCAACATTGTGGATTTGCATTAATTGGAGATTAAAGAATGAGAGGATCGATGTGTGAAGTTGGCGACTCCGAAATGAAGATGTTGCTCCTACTTCCGACGACAATGTGCAGATTGCGATTCTGGCGTGGAGGTCCGGCGACTGCGACGGGTAACAGCTTCGATCTTCACTGGAATCGTCGGCTACAATCGGCAAATCACTATCGGGATCAGATCTGCAATTGGAGGTTCTCGGTATAGAGCTCGAAACACCGTCTGCAGGTAATAACGCTCATTGTAGGATTCACCGGTGTACAACTCGTCCGATGAAGCGATGACGACGGTGCGATGCAGTTGGGAATTTGGGGGCGATGTGATTATGGACGAAGCGGTTGGGAATTTGGGGGAAGTTAGTTTTTTCTAATATTTACACCGACCCAATATAAAACCAACTTGGACCCACAAGTGCAAGGGGTTACCAACTTATAGTTGGACAACTGCACATGGACATATAAGTGTGGGTGAGTGTCAAATCGAGCCCGCTTTGATGTCATGTCAGATTTCAAGGCATATTTTGCTTCCAACTGATTTTGGACAATAATTCAACGCCTCACACCCGCCCACCCACCTCTCCCCTCCCCATGCATACTCTTCATGACCATTATTGGATCCAATTAAAGAGGGATCTTACATCGGCCCAATATAAACCCAACTAGGACCCACAAGTGCAAGGCATTACTGGCTTATGGCTGAGGCCCTGCATATAGACATACGAGTGTACCAAACCGAACTTGCTATGATGTCATGCTAAGTTTTAAGCCATCTTGTGTTTCTAAGTACGATGGAAGTTCAAGAGCCCATAAAATTTATTTAGGAAGTCATTCGAACCCTATGAAATCGACGTGGGACAATATTTCAACACAAAGTTAACTAACACAAACAAAATCACAGTCTATAAAGAATAATATTTCATTATGAGTATGGATTGCATCAAAGTGAGTTTTAGCGAAGACCTACTACATTTACACGACAATGGATCAGGATGGTAAATAGTTGATGTGGAATCGGGGATTTACACCGCAATGACCCGCTTTATCCCGCTCCATCTGCCCCGCCCCATGATAGTTACATATAATAGTATTATTATGCACTTAATAATAAAATAAAATATGACTAAATTCATTTTTTTTAGCCATAACATTGGTTCAAAAGTTTTATTTTGACTTAAAAATTCAAAACATCCGAATTTTTTACAAAGTCTTGGGTGAGACCATCCCACCATAAATTTATGGTAGGACGAATGATTTATAATATATTTATTAGAATAGTTTGGGTGTTTATAACCTTTGTTTACCTTCCTAACTCAATTAGTTTATTTACGTCATTTAAAAAATATAAAATATAAAGTAAACAAAGAAAAGTATAATAAAATAGAACTAATGACACAAATACTTAAACTAACTATATAGACATATTTACAACATTTAAATAAAATTTTTAAAAATAAATAATTGAAAGTACTATAATAAGAGACGAATAAAACAAACACATAAACTAATCTCATAAAATTGTGAAGTAAAGAATGAGAATATCATAAAGTTATGATAAGACGGTCTCATCGGAGACCTCCAATTTTTTACCCTAACATTTTGCAAATGTTTATTTTGAATCTCTTGTCGAACTTTGTCATGTATACGGTTAGTGGCCAAAATATTACTGAGTTGCTGGAGGTATTTTAGTAATTTTATAGTATGTAAAATATTTATTTTTTCCCATCATCCTCACTTTAAATAAACACAAAGTCTCATATGAAACCAGTTAAATGCTAGACAATAGACTATTTAACCACAAATGCACAACATTAATTACAGTAAATAATTATCAACAAATTATTAAAGAAAATTAATATAAAATCATAAAATATCAACGTCTTAACTTTTATGCTGCCTGGAGACTTTCTCTTAAATAAAATAAAACTAAATTAATGAAACCTCTTTCACAAGTATTAGCCAATTAAAAAAAACATTTCAAGTATAATATGAAACCTCTTTCACAGACATTTCAAAGATTTAAAACTATCCCTGTCGAACTCTTGTTTTATGTAGGCAGAAGGACAGGAGATTATCTCAAAGGGAAAACATAGATTTTTGTGTCACAAGAAACGACCGCCTTCCATTTAGGGTATGAGCAAATGGTGGGTAACCATCTCCGCCACACTGGCACTTCTTCTCTCCATAGTCTCACTTCCCTTTCTTGGTAGGTACTAACACTCCTAATCTCATTGTTTTCTTTTAGCTTTTCATCTTTTAACTTTGTGAAATAACTTGCTGCTGTTTCTGCTAGGCTTATTTACAAGTAACAACGTAGCTCAACAACAAGTTGCCGATCTGATAGTGACAAATGGGACCATTTACACCAGTGATGACGCTCTGCCGTACGCTGAATCCATGGCCATTCTCAACGGCCGGATTATCAGAATCGGCAATTACTCTTCGCTCAAGGTTATTTATTAAACTCTTCGTAATTACATTAATCTTATGTTTTGTAACTTGACCTGCTGATGCTGCTATTATTATTTTGTTCTATTCTAGGAGAGTATTGATCTTAAGGGTTATTCACTCAAGTTTTAGATTTTAAGATTGTAGGTAGAGTGATGTCAGTGGTTAATTGAAGACATGGTAGCGAATTCGCTATGCATTGTATTTCCTGGCCGTCTGATATTAATATTTGTTTTGAGGAGCAGTTTGTAATATGATGCATTTATTCACGCGGAGTATATAGACGGCTTTGGCCAGGCAAAAGATTGTGTTGGATACCATGTTTTTTAGACTACTAATCTTACTTAAAAAGACTAAATATCTTGGGAATGTACTGCGTCTTTTCTAAGCTTGGGATGGTATGTACCAAAATTCATTGGAAAGCCTTCATTTTTTAATCGATAAACACTTCAATGTATCTTAAAGTTGCTTTCTGTTTCTAATTTTTAAATAGATACTTCCAGAAGCACATTGAAAGGGATATAAACGATTAGGGAAAAAAAAAGGAGTAGACACTTGACACCTCCGAGATGAAATGATAATCTGGTGGACCATGATGGGGATGTATGGTTCACACGGCCAACTTCACACAATGAAATGAAAGCTAGTCATTTATACTATTCTCTTGGAATAAGCAGATTACTTGTCAGTGCATATATCTTGGCTGATCATTCATTCTGAACCTCATATCCAATGCACTTCTCGAATTTATGGTAACCAGTACACAATTTATGTCTGTATATTATTCATACTTTGAAGCAGTACGATACTAGTCTGGTTACCTTTAGTGGCTTACTTTTGAGAGTTCAGCGTATTCAGGTTTTTGTTGCTTTGTATATCAGTCGCCATTTTCCATCTAATTTTGGATCTCCTACAGAAAACCTTGATCAATCAGATTGATCCATTATATATTTGAAAGTTGTATCTTCAATTGTTTTTATTCTTTCTTTCTTTTTCTGTTTCATAACTTAGAACTCATCACCTGATCTTTCTATGATAATTAAAAGGGAAATTGCCAGCTCAATACAATGTGACTATTTTCCTTATATGACAGTAGTTGTATGTAATCTAAAAGGGAAATTTACCAATTTCCTCTGGTGTTAAAACACTAATAGAATAGAGTAGTTGGCTAACTAATACTGTTAAGAACTTGCAATTTGAATTGTCTCTGACTTGGATTACATGTTTATACAGAATCTGGCTGGACCTGGTTGTAGGGAGTTGAACCTAGATGGCAAGATAGTAGTTCCTGGATTTATTGATTCCCACGTGCATCTAATATTCGGAGGATTACAGGTTTAGGGCCTCTCTCAGTATATCATCTTTTTTCTTAGCAGTTTCCATGTAGTAAAAGAAAAATATATGCGCTGTCATATGGTCTCGTTATGTTTTATTCCTGACATATCTTTCAGCTCTTTGCAGATGGCAATATTTTAGTAAATAGGATCATATTATCAAATGTTATAGTTCATTCGCCAGTAGGAAAGTGATATACTATGCTGCCAGTCTGCTATTACTGTGTTCAAGTAGGGAATACTTAAAATGCTTATGGAGTGTTGATATCCCACCATGTTAGCAGGGGAATTTGATATGTTAATTTAGACTTTAATCCCAGAAACTTTTGTGTATTTAATGCTGAATTGAACTTCTTTAAAAAGACAGTGAAGAATGGGGGTGGAGGGAAAGGCTTCCTATTCCTGGGAGGATTTGTGGATAGATTCCTTACGAAGTTTTGTTCTTTACAGAACTAATTATACTTTCAATTTACTATCTAATTGATTAAACAAGTTCTTATTTTCTGTTGCAGAATGTCTCTTTTGTTTTGAATCTTTCCAAATAATAGTTATTTTCTCAATTTTTTTTACACCCCATGTCTTTCATTTATATTAGATATAGACTCAAGAGTTCCTCTCGTTCAGTCACTCTTAGTCCGTGTGATTAAGGATGTTTTTCTTAAGTATGTTGTTTCGGTAACTAACATTGAGTCCATGTGAACAGATGGCACGTGTCCAACTTCGTGGAGTCAAAACCAAAGATCAATTTCTTGATAAGGTCAAAGAAGCTGTGAAGAGTATGTTAATTTTTCAATATGGTTTACATATGACACTTAAATATGCATGGTTTTTGGGTTGATTGATTCCTTTAGACTGGAAAACATGAATTTTGTTTCCTTTATATGTTTATTTAGTTGTCTTGACTCTTGCGCTTCTTCTTCTTAATCATAGTGGAACTTGTTCTTCCTCCAGTTAGGGTTTAGAGAGTCTCTATGTAAGACCTATTGTACTGTTTCACATGCGAGTGTTGTATAAGTGAGAGAGACATGATAATTGAACTTGTTCATGTGCCATAGTTGAATGGCAACTGAAGAATCATTCGATTTTTTGTATGACATTAAAACGTGACTAGAATTTTTTGTTATAGACTAGCACATGCTTAAAACATCAAAAGAAATATTAGTCACTGCTAATTTTTCTTATAAATCTTCATAACCTGTGCATGTTGCCTAGAGATACTATTAGACAACTATCACACTTGACCTCTTTAGATTATTCAGAAGGTAAAAATACTATGAATCTTATGTTTATCTTTTTACCCACATGAATTTGGATTTCCACTAGTCAGGAAACACCATTGAAGGCATATCAAAGCATCTTTCATTAAACTAATTGTAACCAGTGCTTCCTGAATTTTATCAACTTGCAGAATACATAAACACTCAATTCCTTTCCATGGCTCCATTCATTTGTTAAATCGTTTTCTGACTTTTTACCTGACTAATTTTTCATGCTGCATAGTTTTTCTTACACGAGGCTTATACTAATTAATCTATTGATCAAATTCTGAGCATCTGCCTTTTCTTTTATACATAAAATTTTGAAAGATAAAGAGAAGGGTGCATGGTTATTGGGTGGTGGATGGAACAATGATTTCTGGGGAGGAGAACTGCCTATGGCATCTTGGATTGATGAAATTACACCCCATAATCCAGTAAGAAGCTTTTCCTTCTTATATAAAGCTTATTATTAGCGGATATTTCTGTTAATGCTTATTCACTTGCATACAGGTTTGGCTTTCAAGGATGGATGGTCATATGGGATTGGCTAACACTTTTGCACTTAAAGTTGCGGGAATTTCCAAGTACACAAATGATCCAGATGGTGGGGCTATTTTAAGAAATAATGATGCGGGTAATTACAGAAATGTAAACTTTCTTATTAAATAACATTAGTGTGGTATGTATTGCTAATTATGTCAAAATTGTGCAATACCTTTCATGTTTAAGTGTCATATTTAAGGTCCATTCTTAGTAAAACTGGGACCAAGAAAGTTTGTTTACTTGTTGGAGGCTTTATAACGGCAGGAGTGGTTCTCACTGATAAGATGAACTGTACAAGCTATTGGATACCCATATTAGGCTACCCAAATACTTTAACAGGGATTCATCTTTACTAAACCTACTCTTGGAACATATCAGACAGTTTTGCATGCGAACGAAATACCACCCCAGGCTTACAGACTAGCATTAATTTCCTATTTCCCATGTTTTCTTGCTGTGTCAAGCATGCACATTTTTCTTCCTTCTTGTGAAGGTTTTAAAACCTCAAACAAGAATACGGGCTCTTATTTTTGTATTATATTTGTTGAATGCAGAACCTACAGGGCTCTTGATTGATTCTGCTATGAAACTCATTCTATCCTGCCTACCAGAAGTCTCAGTAGAAGATAGGAGGGATGCTCTTTTCAGAGCTGGAAATCTTGCCTTAAGGAGGGGTGTAACAACAGTAGTTGATGTTGGGAGATATTTTCCTGGATTATCCGTGGAACCCTCATGGGAAGATTTCACAGGTTCTGGATTTATAACTTCTTTTTTATGGACTTAAAGAGTGAATTATTTTGTGATATTTATCTGCAAACGTAAAGGTTATTAATAGATCAATTATACCAGTTTGATTTTATGGTGAGCTAAATCACTCGATGGGAAACCTGTTAAGCAAGGGCTTGGTTGTGAGTAGGAAAGTTTGATGCAACTAAAGTTTGCTTTTGTCAAATTTTCATCATAAGATATCTTTAGAGCTTTAGAATGCTATAGTAAAACACGTTTGGGCATTTTACATAAAATATCATTATTTTTGGAAAAAACTCCTCATGAATCCAGTACACCTGTTTTACTTTTGCATTATGTTATATTTTTTAATATTAAAGCATACTGCCTACTTCTTGTCTTTGTCCTTTTATTATCTAGGAAACGGGAAGAGAGCAAAGAAATCAAGTATCTAACTTAATGAGAAATCAATACAAATTGTATTATTTGCACATAAATTTGATCGTCTTTAATTATTTTGATGCAACAAGAGGCCTGTGATTTTCATACATCTTAGAGTGCTTTGATAAATTCATGATTCCAATTTAAGTCTCTACCTGGGCTTTGTTTAACTGTTGCAGATGTGTATACATGGGCGGATTCATATGGAAAGATGTTAATCAGGGTCTGTTTATTCTTTCCAATGGAGACATGGGCGCGATTACATGTAAGATTTTAGTTCATAAATATCCTGACAAATCTTCTTATGGTTTTCATGTAATTGTGTTGGGTTAAATCACGTAAAGCATCCATGGTAATGTATTTACGTTATTATTATATTTTAAATCAATGTAAGAGATTGATGGCAGCTGGATTTTAACATGAAAATCCTGAGGCCTTGTGCCACAAACTATTCTTTGTGCCACAAGGGTTCGGTAATAAATCCGTTGGTCAGCGAGGTAAATCTTTGGTTGTTTATATAATTACCAGAAAGTGAAGGCATCCAATTTTCATGCTTACTAGTATATAGATTGCAGGGTTTAGTTATTAACTATTCTACACTTCAATGAATCTGTTATTATTATTGCCATCATAGTTGTTTCATCTTCTGGTGTATGAACTTTCTTATTGGTACACAATATCAGTTTTTTAAATGTTCTTAAGAATCTTTTCCTTTATTTATTTGATGTCCTTGGGATGAGTCTATTATCGTTGCCTCTGTTAAGCCCATTTTCTTTTACTTGCTGTTATTGACTTTCTTGTTGGATTGCTCTCTGTTTGCTTGGGCTGTATTGACTAGAGCTTTTTTACACACAGTGGTTTCTAATCTTTAGCATCCTCTTGGAGTTAGTGACTGTTGACTAATACATAAATCATCATCTTTCTTCAAAATGCTCATACTCTGTGTTAATGAGATGTGAAATTTTTTTCATTAAAATTTACATTTAAAATACTACTTGATGAAGTGAATTATTCTGATTGGAAGATTCTAATAATACAATTTCAAAAGAGAATAAAATTTAAAGAAGAAGAAGAAAGAATAATATGCAACACAGTGCTAGACGAAAAGAAAGACCATGCATTAATCTAGAGTAGAAGATCTGAATGATCTCCTTCCTTCGGGAATGATGCTAAATTCTTTCATGGTTAAAAAAATGACAATCTATGCTTTGCATCACTTCTCGAGTAATTTTGACCAACAGATTTATTACCGAGGCCTTAAGCCACAAACTATTCTTTCTATCTTGCTCTATTTGAATCTCACATCTTCATCCTAGCCAGTCACATTTTCTTTCAGGAATATATGAATCAGGGGGGCCCTAGGAGAAGTGAAAAGATATACTTGGGTGGTCTAAAGGCTTTTGCTGATGGATCATTGGGATCCGGTAGTGCACTTTTTCATGAGGTAAACATTATCATTCATTAGAATTGCTCCATCAAGAGCTGGAGAACCTTGCATTTCTTGTTTTGGGTCTTTGGAAGCAGAAACTATATGCACATGAGCTTCCACACAATTGTTGCATGCATTTCATCATATTATGTTTAGCTAAATTCCTTTGTATAATTGATGCATGTGTTTCCGTGTTTAACATTTTTTGTTGGGGGCGTTCACAGCCTTATATAGACGAACCTGATAATTTTGGTCTAGAAGTAGCAGATATGGATAGTCTGCATGATATGATTGGATCAGCAGATAAATCTGGGCTTCAGGTGCTTATTTCATGCTTCGTAGACACCATGGGCATCCATTTTCTTTTACATATAAAAAGAAAAACAGGAAACAGATACTTTTGCTAAAAACTGGTTTTTTCAGGTGACCATTCATGCAATAGGTGACAAAGCAAATTCCCTGATTTTGGACATGTATGCATCAGTGGTTTCTCAAAATGGAATTAGGGACAGAAGATTTAGGGTAAGTAATTAATCTATTGAAGTTAAATAATAAATTTGAAATCGATCATGCACTTTTCGATGGTGGTCAAGTATCCTGTCTCATTATATATATATTGCTACAGAGCTTTGCAGTATTTAAATATGCATCACACCACGTTTTCTTTTAACTGAGGTGCATCCCTAATGGTACTACTTGCAGATTGAACATGCACAGCATTTGGCACCTGGTGCAGCATCTCGTTTTGGTGAACAGGCTGTTATTGCTTCAGTTCAGGTATCTCTTTTGCATGCTTGATGTGTCTTGTGAATATAACCACATCTGGGTGGAGGAGGTAGTTCAGTTTCCCTTGTTTGCATTATAAATTTGATGCAAATCTCATGGTGGAGCTTGTGGAATGTATCTGCTTTCATTCTTATGCATTATGTGTAGCAGTAGTAATCAGTCAATTATTGTTTCCAACAGCCTGATCACATGTTGGATGATGCTGATTCCGCAATTAAAAAACTTGGTTCTGAGAGAGCGGAGAATGGTTCTTATCCTTTTCAATCACTACTGGCTGGTGGTGCAACTCTTGCGTTTGGCTCTGATTGGCCGGTGAGATTCAACACCACTCTATCCTGGTCTCCTTTGGGGTCTAGTCTGTAGCAGCACTCTGACTGACAACCTAACTGCCTAATTTGATTGGCTTTCCATTCCATGATGTTGTTTTAGGTTTCAGATATCAACCCTTTGAGTAGCATTAGGACTGCAATGAAACGGATCCCGCCTGGGTGGGATCGTCCTTGGGCTTCATCTGAGCGGATGAATCTGAATGATGCACTCAAAGCGTAAGCACACCGTTTCGTTCTTATTTTCCAATAGATTCTTAATTCCCTTCCGTTATTAGGTTTGAATTACTGGCATGATCCATTTGTTATTATCCTCGTGTTTCTGGTAGGCACACTATCTGGGCTGCTTATTCATGCTTTCTTGAGAAGGAAGTTGGATCCCTGTCCCTTGGAAAGCTGGCAGATTTCACTGTTCTTTCCACCAATTCATGGGAATCTTTCGCTGAAGGATCAGTTGCTGTCGAAGCTACCTATGTTGGTGGCTTCAAGACATTTCCTTGAAATTACATCAAGAAATCTATAATTATTGCATCTCCTAAATGGTGTAAAGTAGCGTACCAAGTTCTGTATGAAATTATTCAAAGAGGGGAAAAGTTTCGCCTATGTAAATATGAACTCACAGTGTTACATTACCTTGTAAAAAAAATATATTGTACTGTTAGTTTACTGGTTATTCTCCATTTATATCTTTACTCCATGTATCCACACAGAGGTACAGAATAGAAAGGGTAAAATGTTTACAAACACTCTTGAATTAGGGAGCTCAGCCAACGCTATGACACTAGTGAAACTTTTTCATCATGTTTAGTGAGAGATGCTAAAATAAAATCTAATCTCAGGAATCCATAGTTTCCAGTTCCAAACTCAAGAGCTTGCCAAAATTTGACATAACATCTTACTGGACTACCCTTGCATGGTAAAGAATACACTGCACGGTTCGAGTTATTGGACTACCCTTGTAGCGGGATTTTCTACACCTTTTAATACAATAATTCCTTCTATAAATAGATCTAAATGCACCATCAAGGAAAGGAGAAAGCCCTCATATGCTTTTGACGGAAACTGTCCATATGAGGTCAGTATCTGAATGCACAGTTACAACATCTCCTCTCACAATATTTGACGTGCTGACTAGGCCACCAAATTTCATCTCTGTATTGCCTGTACACAGCGCCATAACACACTCTATCAGCATTACATGTCAACTATAGATTACTAGTATTCATGAAACCTTAAACTCTAAACCATATCAAGCATATGTAGGAGAAAACTCACTCAGATTCCATTTGAGGCCTGTTGTTGTGGTACTCCTTGATGGGATACTTATAGGAGCTAGTCCACAATGCTGGCCCTCAAGCTGAGAGTTAATGTGGATCTCATGGTGATGGGTGCACGTAAGGAGTTGGATAAGGCAGTCATCATTCAAAAGAATAATCTGAGTGGTTGAGAAGTTATACAATACATTGATGTTCCCAAGCTCATGATCAAATCTTCCTCCAAGAGCCCCAACAACAAGAATGCGTAGCTGAGATGAATAACAAATATATATCAGGAATTAAGAGTCTGAACCAAAATTGTACAGAACCCAATAGATATGGGAAAAAGCACACTAAAAGTAGCCAGACCCTGCTCTGTCATTGTGACTTGCACAAAAAAAAAAAAAAATCAAAATTTTAACACTCAGTGGAAAAATTAACCATTTTAAAGAAAATCAATAAATTCCAAAATACAAGTCTGACACCAGAAAGATCAACAAAATACCATCTTATGCAAGAATCAAAGCACTAAATAATCTTACTAAATACGATGCTCACATTCAGGTTTTGCAGATCAGGTACATCACGAATGTGCAAAACACACTTGTGCAAATCTGTAGTGTCCTGATCATCAGAAGCATCCACTACTGTGGTTCCCTGCACATTTTAAGCATCTGCTATGATGAGATATTGTCCTTGAAAAGTCTTCTATTGAGGAACAACAAAAGTGAGTTCTTTTCAATTTAAAATCATGGAGTTCAATGTACTGCATTTTACCCCCAGTCAATGCATTCTTTTTAATAATCGTTGGATCAAACTAATAGAGTAGTATGCAGTTTTCCCAACCATTACATTTTTCAGGTGTCAATATTATATATTCCTTTCATTAGCGTAACCATTACCCATTCAGATACTCTATAAGATTAGTCATTAGAGACAACTTCACAAAACAAAGACGGCCTTTGTTAATCACTTAATACAGAGTTCATTTAAACAGGTAGTACCAAGTCTTCACAACATGTGGCTATGCCAGTTAAACCTACGGTCAAACTTCAGCAGAATATATGAAAATATAAAATGGCACCAAGAGACTCTTTCATGAGCCAAAAAGAACAGAACTAGATATTAATCTACGAACTCAGCAAAAGAATGAATGCATTTATTATATGAAGAATAAAATAAATAACTCACCATGTTTGAGTAGAAGTGTACAACATCATCCCTCACTGAATCCAAGTCTCCCTTTATCACATCAGGTTTGTACCTTTCAAAAAGTTCAAAAATTACTGAAGGATAACAGCCTTTGAAACTTCAAAAGTTTAAATTACTGATTGTTTTTTATGTTCCAAAAAGCAAACAATAATATTGCTACAAACTTATCAAGGAGGCCAACAACAGAGACATAGAGTTCTGGCCTAAATATATCAAACTCGGAAAACGAAAGGATGAAGAAAGACAGTTCTTACTTGCAGCGAACAGCAAGGGCATCTTCCTTGGGAAAAAAATGAGGCATCTCATCATACAACCTGTTCGCTCCTCCATCAGCACATACACGTAATCGTGCTGCAAGCCACATGAAATTACATATTTTATACCAAAATAAACAACAAATAAAAGAGAAAAAAGATTGGAAGAGGACCCAAATATTCTTACCGTGCTCCCAAAGAAGAGGAGTGAGACGTGGGAGACGCTGGTTGAGGATAACCAAAGCGTAGGTTTGTGAAGCAGCTGGACCACTGTTGGAGTTCTGGTTCACGGCAGTTGCAGCAGGAGGAGGGAGGAGGAAGTCAGAAGTATGAATCATTAAATCCATGCCTAACGCCTGTGACCATCAAGGCTGTCTCAATCGATATAGATGATTGTCTTAAATATCAAAAGTATACCCCAAATTATAGAAAAAAGGAAGAAAAAATCCCCTCAATACCTGCACAGCAAAACAAACGGATATCTCTTACTTTTAAAGTAAGATAAATGGTAGATGCGTCCAAAAGGAAGTTAAAAAAAAAAAAAAACTTTTCATATAACTGCAGCCTATTAGAACAAGACTTATGAGAGAAAAACACTTAAACAAGCACAAGAAGTGTATAATGGCATACTCAAACTAAGTCTCTCGGTTTTCAGTATATAATGGCATACTTTACAGTAGTTTTTCTTTACATATAATAGCATCTCGACATTATAGAATCAAGAGCAAACTAGGATTAGGTTTTCCTTACAGCTTCTGGTTTCACCACAAATCTGATATTTATCATCCAAAAACTAGGCTGAAAGGATGAAGATTAGAAAAATATGCGTATGAAATTCGTACTGAGTTAAAGACACAACACCATTAATGACTGAAACAACAACGATTGGGAATCAAACCTGCGGCGAAGAAAAATAGAGCCGGTGCCGTAGAGAACGGAGCTGGGCCGGGATGATGGTAATGGAGAAAGTCAGAGAGAAAGCTAACGTGTTTGAATTGATGGACACTGGATGCTTCGATTTCCTTTCCTTTTATAGTAGTCGCGAGTCTCCTGCGACCAGGGGCTAATACTATAAAATAGGAGCTGGGCTCGGGGTCCTTTTTCAATTCAACTCAAGTTCAGGGACTATAATGCAAATAGCTGAACAAATCAGAAATCCCTCCTCCCTCTGCCGCTGCTTGTCATCGGGGTTCAGTTCATTGTCGCCGTTGAATTGGATTCGCCATTTTTCTATCCTGAATTGGTCTCGTCGGAAAGTACCGGAGCTCTGCAACGCGGCGGTGTAGCTTTAATTGGAAGCGGTAATTTTCTGGTTTTGAATTCGCCGGTAATAGGGCCGGCGTCGATCAGGATTTGAATTCGCCGGAGATAGTGTAGATGGGCATAGGGCATCGAATCGTCGCGGTTTGCGGATGGGCAACCACAGCAGCGAAGTCGAGCTAGTGGTTCTCTGATGTCGGCGTTGTCGTTCCCGATGGTTGCTGCCGGGGATACTGTAGATCTGGTTGCCGATGGTCATTTTTCTGATGTCGCCGTTGCGGTTTTCAAATTTATCCATATTTACTAAAACCGTCCCACCATAACAAAATCTTATAATATTTTGTTTGTTTATAAGATTTGCTTGTTTTTCTAACTCAATTAGTTTAGGACGTGACCAGAACTAAATTATAATTATACAAGAGATCAAAATAAGGAGTTCATTAATTATAAAATAAAACACTTTTTGAAAAATCATGCGCTTTACACGCGCCTTGACTTTGCCACATGAAAATTCCTAGCCTGGAATTTTGACTACAGAGCCATGCAATGGCCTTCCAGACAAGCAGACATGCTGCATTTTTATTTTTCTTTCTTTTAACTGCAGCCATTTTAATGGGTTGTGTTTTTAATTTAAAAGGTATGATTTTTTATTTAGAAGATTATAATTTTAATTTGAAAAAATAAATTGAAACAGTACATTTTTAATTTTAAAAAAGGTACTTAATTTGAAAGGTTATTTTTTAATTTAAAATCTTAACGTTTTAACTTGAAACATATAATTAGAAATAAATGATTTAAAAATTAAAAAGGTACATAATTTGAAATGTTACTTTTTTAATTTAAAATGTTAGAGTTTTAAGTTGAAAGAAATAATTTGAAAGGTTACAGTTTTAATTTAAAAGGTTACAGTTTTAATTTGAAAAGAAATAATTTTAAAGGTACTTTTTTAATTTAAAAGGTTAAAGTTTTAACTTGAAAAAAATAATTTTAAAGGTTACAGTTTTAGTTTAAAAGGTTTGATTTTCTATTTAAACACAAACACTTGTATGAGGCAGTCTCACCATGTGGCAGCTGATGTTGTTTGATAATATGATGAGGTTGCCTCACCTCCAATATGAACCTCATCATATTATCAAGCAACATCAAGGTGCTCACCGTGATGCTGCCACACAAGAGACTTTCTCCTTCTTCTTTTTTAATGAAACCGTCAAAGACGGGGTTTGAAGGGTGTCCTTCCCTTTTCCATAAAGCTCGAGGTTGCCAAATAGGCTTACATGTAGCCCGAAGGCTGAACTCCTGCTAGGGAGGCAGATTGAATGAATCCAGAGAAGTTTCTAAAAATCTAACAATTCTATAACTTCTCTGTGTCTGAAGTTGCCCGAAGGCTTACAACAAAGGTGCGGGATAAAAGCACACAAAAGTAATGAGATACATCG
>JAAGWI010024229.1:0-14741 GCA_012274505.1 Galium porrigens var. tenue
GCACATTTATAACCTAGTCTCTGGTTTATATATATATATAGACGGTCTCTTCCAAAACTTTGCCAACATCCCCTCTATATACAAGTGCAAAGATGAAATGAGCTTCAGCGTGTACTTTTCCTTTCTTTTGTAAAAACCCCCACAACTTTCTCAATTTTCACTTTGATCCCTGGAGTGGAGTGGGTCCTGACATTGGGCTCATTAAAAAGATATATTTGGGCCTCATATACACATACGCATTGTGGTCAAAACTGAGCGGGCAATAATACAGCTCGGCTGCTGGATTTTCAGTAATAATAAGGACTAGTAGTAACACTTGTACGAGACTACTCGTAGGTGATCTGTATGAATTGGGCGTTTAGGGTTTTCGGATTGTGAAACCTAATTTCAGTTTCGAATTTGAGGGTGATGGCTGAAGAAACGGAGGTTCCAAGCGGGGAGGTGGAGGTGGAGGAGGAGCGCGGCGGCGGCGGCGGCGTGGAAAAGGAGAATGGTGGCACATCTCCGGGTGTCGAAGAAGAGGAGGAAGATAAATGTGGTGTTGAAGCAGCAACCGAGGACAACGGCTTGGCGGTGGCGGTGGCGGCTCCGGTGGTGGTGGATGAAGAAGCTGTGACCGTGGAGGATGAAGCTGCTTTTATGAAAGAGCTGGAGGTATTCCACAGAGAGAGATTTCTGGAGTTCAGGCCCCCAAGGTTCTACCAAGAGCCTTTGAATTTACTCAAGTCAGTCTCTTTCTCTCTCTCCCTCTCTCTTTTTCCCCAAGGTTCTGTCTTCTCATTTTCCTCACTCTGCTTACAGACTGTGGAAAGCTGTTGTCAGACTTGGTGGCTATGAGCAGGTCCGCTCCCCTGCTTTACTTTCTATATTTATTCGAAAGATGTTATTTCCTTGCCATTTAATTTATTAACATCAGTTGTGCCATGCCTTTTTCTTGCTTTGCAGGTGACTTCCTGCAAGCTTTGGCGCCAAGTTGGTGAATCTTTTAACCCTCCAAGGTAAGAACTGCAATCCTACCTTTTGTTTCTTTTGTCTTTCAATTTTAACATCCCGTTTCCCCCTTCTTTTTTTTGTTGAGTTTTGTTTTTTCATTTGTCTAGGACCTGTACAACAGTTTCGTGGACATTCCGAGGTTTCTATGAGAAGGTATCACTCACATCGTTCGCTCATTTTATTGCTGAAATTTTGATTCACCTTTCTCCTCTACCAACCACTTGAATGACACAAAAGCTCCTGAAACTGGGATGATCAATCAAAGCATGGGCGCCGACCATTTTTAACGAACATGCCTTTCTATGAGAAGTTTGAAGTGATAAACTGCTGCACCATTGTTCCAATCTATATCACTGATAGAAAGTGACAACAAGTTACAGAGGTTTTTACTACTGCAGGCACTTTTGGAGTATGAAAAGCACAAAATGCGTAATGGTGAACTTCCTTTCAATGACGTTGCTTTTACAGAGTCCTCTAGTGTCGGCAACCAGGTATTAACTATCCATCACATCTTCCTTATTCGTGTAAATGCTTCATGGTTTTCCCTGTGAAAGGTATAAAATCAAATTAAGAGAGTTGCTTTCCCACTATATGACAAGGATGCTGTTCTAGACTGCATTGTTTGTTGGACAAAAGTCTTTTGAGTCATTTTCTCTAAGTAGACATCTCGATTATGGAACTCTTCGAGTCTGATCTTCTTCCTCTCTCCCCCCAATACCCTTCAGGTGGGCCTTAGCCAGGCACCAGGATCAGGAAGAGCAAGAAGGGATGCTGCAGCTCGTGCAATGCAAGGTTGGCATGCTCAGCGTCTTCTTGGTAATGGAGAGGTTGGAGATCCTATTGTCAAGGTCTGTAGTGTCTAGAAGTTGTTGTTCAATGTCTTTGTCACGTCTTCTCTTTTTTTACTTACATGTTATTTGCAGGACAAAAACTTTGTTTCTACACCTAAGCGTGAAAAACAACTGAAAAGTGTTGGTAAGGAGCAGAGGAGATTACTCGTCTAATTTTTTTGGCAGGTTTTATGTTTTGTAAGGTTTGAATTTGTTACTCTTACTTCTGTGTTCTGAATGAAGGTTTGCTAAAACGTAAAAATCTCTCTCCTGTTGATCATCCTCTTGAAGTTGCACGGCAGAAAGTATCAAAACTACAGTTAAGACACTAGATCTCTTTTCTTCCTTCATCAACTTACTAGTTCTGAAGCAATTTATGCTGATATTTTCTACCTCAGCTGAGTATCTTAATTTGTGTAAATAGTATACATGTCCTGCAACCATCTTGCTGGAGTAGGATTCAGCATATTAATTGGAATTTTGAAATATCATAATCTTTTTTGTTGGTAATGGAGGTTCTGTGCAAGTCAATCCTGAGGAGTAAACTGTATATGTAGTGATCAAAGGATTGGTATTGACTTATTTGTAACATTGCAGAACTCCTCGGAAATTTTGATGTGCTCATCACTAACAATAATTCACTATCTAAATCGTCAGTTGTGCTTATGAACTGTACGGTTAGTAAGTTTAGAAATTTATCTGTCATTATAGCCATGACCAACTGTACGGTTACTTAGTTATGTTCATTTAAATACTAGAAATTTCCCAATGAGAAATTATTTTGCTCTGTTTTTATAATATATACCTAACCGTAACTATTAATTATCCGGTTTTATCTACAGGGTTGGGCCGATTTTCAATGCTGTTATGTTCTTTTATAGTTGCAGAAGTACATAGGGGGCTGGACTCGGGCTTTATTTCCATTTAAATAAACAATTTGGGCCGATTTATAATGTCGTTTCAGTAGTGTTCTTAATAATAGCTTGATGATTGAAGGACGTGTGACATAATTACCCTTATGAACAGCACAGTTATTACATTTTCTATTTTTATCTGTCATTATTCTTTCCCCTTTGTTTTATTATTTTATTATATTTTGATTTTTCTATCATTTTCATATTGATATATTGTATAATTAAAGATGGATTGTGGGGTATGATATGAGACCCAATTCTCTGTTTTCTACCATTAAGATTTTACCTTATTGTGGAATCAGATTTCTAGATTCGTCCCAATTCTAAAGCAGTCAGTATAGGGAATTTCTAGATTCATAACTTTATCCCCTCTTTTTTGGAGGCTTGGTGGATTCATGATAAATTCTGTCCTTTTCCTAACGTGTTGTGTGAATTGTGATGCTCTTTACAATTGAGATTGACACCTTTTTACTTGTTTAATTATTAGATTGGAAACAATGGTAGTTGATATTGGGACCCCAGCTGATTGGGTGAAGATTAATGTGCAGAGAACTGTGAGTTTTTGTTGCTTTGCTTGTCTGGATTCTATATTATCTTTCTTGCAGTTACTCACAGCTGAAGTTGAACTGATTTTCTAAAATGAATTTTACAGAAGGACTGCTTTGAAGTTTATGCTTTAGTTCCCGGGCTTTTGCGTGAGGAGGTAATGAAGTCTAACACGTATTTTCTGCATAACACCAATTTTCTAGTTACTGTCCCATAAGCGAAGACAGAATTGCACTGAGGACCTTCTGTAGAAGTGCTAGTAGTCGTGGTTATGGTAGGAATAAGTGTCCCCCATTTCTTGCATTGATGTAGTTCATGTTGCAGCATTTAACTTCAATACTTCTACATGACTTTGTCATACATTCCTTCAGATTGAGCTCACCTTCATTGCAGACATCATTCAGTGTGTATTTGCATCTTTTTAAGACGTTGAGCATCTAAAACAGTATTGTCTTGTTTCCTGCACTACATTTGTCGTTGGACCTATTTTAAACCTGAAAGTCTTAGTGCCAAGTCATCTAAAAGACTACCCATCACATTTTGGCTGTTATGTTGAGGAAAGGCCTCTTGACCCTTCTTGGTGTACAACAGAAACTTAAGATATAAAATTTATATTATTTTATCTTGTCAGAATTTACTTATTTTAAGTTTGATTGTAGAAGGTAACTGTATTGCTCTTTGTTCAAATAGATGTCTATGCCTCTGTGAATTATAAAATTCTCCTGGTCGTTGTATTTCATATCTTGCTGTGTGTTTGTACTTAGCTCTTCAATAGATGGCTCTTATAATTGTGTAAAACCAGGTGCGGGTGCAGTCTGATCCTGCTGGTCGCTTGGTGATATCTGGACAGCCAGAACAGTTGGATAATCCCTGGGGTGTGACACCATTCAAAAAGGTTGATTATGTTTACCAAGATTATTAATGTACCGTGCATATAACAATTGTATTTTTGGAGTGAAGCTGAGTTTTTGAAATGATACTGAAAAGTGATTATGTTGTTTGGTTACCATCCAGGTTGTCAGCTTACCATCCAGGATAGATCCTCATCAGACATCTGCGGTGGTTACTTTACATGGCCAGTTGTTTGTGCGAGTACCATTTGAGCAGTTGGACATGTAGATGGTGTCCATTAACAGAAGGATTTTACTTGTGTTTAATTTGATCTTGTAGTAGTCTGAATGTCCAATGTAGGATCTTTTCCTTTTCTAGGACCGTGGGAGGACAATCCTGGTTCTTTCTCAATAGTTGCCAATGTGTAAGTTTGTAAATGGTTGCTTAGTTCCTACAGTTGGAGCTGAGAATGTTCCTAATTAGGATATGTATGTGAAGCCTCAAATGTATTACCAATAAGATATGTCAAATGATTTTCCAATATTAGTCTTAATGGTTGACGCCATGCAGTGGAAGATATGGTAAAGAGAGGAAATAAGTTTTGAACTATTAAATATGAAGTTAAATTCATCTTTTGAACTCTAATCCGATACAGTTCATGTATAAACACTCAAATTAAGTTCTCACACTATCATATTGCCTTTAAAGAGCAAACTTATCGACATGCCCCCGAAGAGCAAACTCATCTCGGTTTGCTTTTTCCTTGAAATACAAAATTGTGCTATACAAAAACTCAGGTCTCACTTAGCTTAGTAATGGTCCTATGCATGACTCAAATATGTAGCTTAAAGCTTTCTGAACATCCCCTGAACTGTGTTCACTCCGTACAAAATCTACCAGAACAGGGAATAACTGAGGGATACATTTTTTGAATTTTTTTTGCTCCAATTCACTCAAAACACTAAATACGGACAAGGCTAGAGGTGTCCTTGCTGCCAACTCTTCTTTCTGGGCTGAACCTAATGGAAGACTCCAGTGACACGTGGGCGTTGCTAGTTTTCTACCAACAGAATCCTCAGCACACTCCAGGTATACTTGTAGGATTTCCACACACAATGAAACGAGTTGCTGCTCCACGTGCTTACCTTCAGATACCAATGCATTACTAACTAGTAAATCAGACAAGAAGGTGAGGTAATACTGGTAGGATTCATTCTCAAAGTGAAGGATAGGTGGATCTGAAACCTCAAGGACAGAGCACACTCTCTGCAGCTTAAGCTGTAGAACTCTGTTGGAGTGTAGTTTGTGGGCATGGGCCACAGTAGAAGAAAACAAATTGAGAAGTATGGTAACTGTATCAGAAGACAAAAATTGTGCATGCACCTTGTAAAGGTCACTGGCCACCTGTCCAATGGGAGCAAGAAAAGGAAGAGAACCATGTCAACCTTAGCCATACTGTAATAGGCAGAGAATATTCACACAAGAATGAGAGGAAGAGAATAAATTCAAAGCCCATAAAAAGTTACTCCGGAAACAGATTGTCTGGAAAAAAATCACTATAGATTTTTTTTATTTTTTTTTCGTACTATCTAAAACTACATTTTTAAAGTGGAAAAAAACATGATGCAAAGAAACATTTTACAATCGACCAATAGAAATAAGTAGGAAAAATTGGTGACAATACGATAAGCGTGGTGTACACTAGATAAACTGGAATTCAAGTTGAAGTTCATTTTAAAATTCCTGCATTGAATTATACAGATTCTCAAGTATATCCAATGAGCAATATTAGAGAGAGAGAGAGGGAGAGAGAGAGAACCTGTATAATGAGCAACTGTGCTGTGATATGACTCTTTATCCTAGAAATGACATACGCCACAGCTTGCAGATTGTCATCATCAGAATCATCATTAGGCTCCCCAAGGCCCATGTCAGCATAGTCATTGGGGATCTTAGTGCTGTCCATGGTTCTCACTAGAGTTTCGAGTCCAGGCAGACTGGAAGCAGCTGCCTTCTCCAAAGCAACGAAGACGCCCTGCCATTCTTCGCTTGTTAGTCTGCCTCTGACATCATTAGCCAACTGCCTCAATGCAGCTACACCAGACCTAGCTAGACCTTGGACAGGGCTCAAAATAAATGCAGCCAATATTGACACTACAGTTTGCAATTCTGATCTGAGGGCGACGAAGAAATTAGCAAATAAGTCTACCAGAAATTCAACTGCCAATGCGGAAGTTTCCGAATCCCATATGTTCCCATCAAGTTGCAAGGATCTGGGACTAGGTAAAGGCTGGTCATCTTTTCGTTCCATTTCTTGTTTATCATGTATGCAGTTGAATATTGGAAAAATAACAGAATAAAAAATATGTTTCCAAAATGCACGTGAGAAAAGACTCCCATGGTCTTTCAGAATATTGAACAGAACTTCCAAAGCACTTTTCCTAATAGCAGATCTCGGATCGGAAGTCAGTTTAGATAAACCTGAGAATCATCATTAGTTGTCAGGAAATGTGAACTCTGAGTATTCACTCACGTGGACAAGGAATGAAAAACAAATCACATGCTTCTTATCACCTTTATCGTACCTGTTAGAAGTGGAAGCCAAAAGATAGAATTTTCATCTTTATCGTTCAAGATATGTCCAGGCGAGTCATGCCTATTTGTTACTGGTTCTAAAAACACATCTTCCTTTTGCTCCTGGTTGCAAACAAGGCCTCCATCTGCTAGTTTGACAGCACAGAACCGGAGAAAAGCAATAGCGTTTAGACTAACATCACTATTAAACCTACTGTTTGTGAATGTGATGAGGCATTTTACACAATCAGTGAATGTCACAGTCTCGGTCTCGGTTATGTATGAAAAGTATTCTCGTACTATCTTTTCCATGGTTTGGAATGCTAGTAAAACTATATTTTTCCTTTCATCAGCTGCAGCTGCAGTGAAAACCTGTAAGAAGATAAGTCGAAAATAAGAATTGAAACACAAAAACTCATTTCAAATATGCTTAAGCGCTAGGAAGTACAAAAGAATATACAAACATCCACATGTGCTTGGATATCCAAGGAGTCTACTAGGCACGAGATATGACATTGCTTGTCACAATAAAATAAATATATATTCAGTCACCATCAAAGATAGACACAACTAATCCACAGAACACAATTTAATGAAACTCAGAAAGCATATTTTCACTTGGCAGCAACATGAGGCACAAATTTAACAGAGAACAAAGAGAGTTCTAACTATGACCATCACCATTGTGAAGAAAAAAAAAGTCTATCATAGGTACAAGGCACCAACCCTTTCAGTTTCAGAATTATTAAACAATGTGAATATTTCTATCAAATCACATTGTTGCCTTGCAGTTAACCCAGCAACCACCTTCAGCTGAAATTATTTTATCACGAGGTCATATATGCACTGATTCCATTAACAGGAAATTTGTAATCAAATTATTATGTAGCGATCTCACAGCAAGTGCCAAACAGCTGATGAGGTCGTACAATATTTTAGTGTGTACTTACCATAAACACACTTTTCCAACCAGATTTTACATTATTGACACGGCTTAGGACCATCTGTGAGATACAACGAACTATCAACTCTTTGATTTCACCAGAGTTGCTCCTCTGCATGACGATCACAAAAGGCTTCAAAAATTTGTTCTGGAAATTGTAATTTGCCAGTTCTTCTCGCTCCAAAAACTTCATTGATAGTTGACGCAGGGAGTCCATGACAAATATTGCAACAGATAGATTCTCAGACAAACCAACTGACACAAAAAATTCTGAAAGGACACTCCATATGCGTGACCAGACTAATCTGATGCGATTCATGTTGTAGTGTCTGCAAAATTAATAACGGAGTTTTCAAAATTATCCCACTGCACACTTAACTTTCTCTAACTTGTGTTTTCCAGAAATTTTGCTTAGCAGTAAAGGATCATAGAGTATGGGATCTTACGCTACTTCAACAAGTTTAGTGAGGCTGAATACGCGAGGATCTGTCGGAGACTGTAACTCTGAAATGGAAACTTTGCAAAGTGCTTTTACAAACGCCACAATTGCCTCACTGTTCAATCTTTGACTATGAGCAAATATATGGTTTAACTCAAAACTCCCAATCTGATCAAGCAAGTTCAGATTGGCTATGAAATTATTTATCTGATCAGATGTTACCAAGCCAGATGAATTCACACCGAGACTGGTACTGTCATATGAACCCCCACGGACGACAGCTACAACAGCTGGGTTTTGGAGATTTCCTTTCTTCTTTATAGATGGAAACCCTGCCCCCATCAATGTTTTTTCATCAGTTTCAATTGTTGAGGTATTGAAAAAGGAGGCATCCGGAGGTGCTCCTTCTCCCAACAACTGCAAATGCTCAAAACGAGATAGGCATGTCAGAATGTGCTCCCAAGATTCTTGAAGATAATTCCCATCTTCAATGGCAATCGTTATCATTGCCTGTAAAACAAAAGATTCTTGTTAATTTTTGATGAAAATTATAAGAAAAACTTGTACGAAAGACGTAAACTAGCAAGCAGACTGAAGTAGAAGCAATACTGCATATTACCTTAACTGCATCAACATTTTTTTGCTTCATATCTGCTGCACAGTGAAGGTATGTAAACTTAGCCACAGTGGTAACAAAAGCATCTCTTTGGGTCATCATGCCAGACACAGCAGTCACATGGACAGCATGTCGGAAACCCTGCAAGCACAGAGAAGTAGCTTCCTTATCATCACTTTGGTCAAGAGTCACACTGAATGCAGCAATCACTGGCCCCCAGCACACTTCAACCATAAACCTTAGTATAGCTGGATCTGAGACTGTGTAAAAAACAGACCTAAAAAAATTGAAAAATATGTTAAAAGCCAATAATAATCTCCAGAAATAGAGGACAAGAAACTACAGGCACCATAAACAACATGAAAGAAAAGACCAACAGAAGAACTTTTAGCAGGGAGTGGGATTGTGGGAGAGAAGTATATAAGTGGTCTCTACTTTGCAATCATCACTACTTGGGCTGAGAGGACAAATTTATAAAACCATACAAGTGACATAGTACCAACAAGAATGAAAGAGTGTGGCAGGAATATTAATATACATGTGCAAACACCAGACTACAACAATAAATGCATTAGAAAGAAAATAATAGTTACCCCCTAATACATAAGAAAATGATAGCACACATTAACATGAATTAAACATGAGAGGAAGAATTTGCCATTCCAAAAATCTAGACCCATTGACTCAAACTAAAAGAGAAATGAAAAGAAACTATATGTGTGTACTAGACTTGAGCCTAAGTGACAAGTGTTTTGACAGAACATTTCAGTAACATATGATTTGTATATTACACCCTCTCAGTAGTCAGTTGATGTATATGCATGAACAGAATTTTCTTACTCTGATTTCCCTGATTTGGCTTTAAACTGCTCTTGAATGTGCCTTATGAGGTATCCATTTGCACCCACGGGCCTTTCTTCATTCTGCTTCCATACTAGATTCAGGATACTTTCCAATCCTAGTAATATATTTAGGCTGTTCCCATGTTTGCTTTGTGGTACAGATGAATCTGCTTTCATCTTTATTTCATTCTTTACAACTTGATCATAGACAGCACCCAAATATTCTTCCGGTAAATCCTTACCGTCATCAATTCCTCGATTATTTCGGATGAAGTCAGCCTTAGTCATCTGAACATCAAATCAAATGCAAATTAATTTAATATTTAATAAATCCTCCCAAGTTCTGTAGTGATGAAAAAATTAACTTAGGTCAGGTATTCCTGTAATATACATAACTCAAATCAAAAATCAATAACTTGATATTTAAACTCTTTATTCAGACAAGCAATAGAAAGATGCCAATAGGTAACACAAATCCTAGATCCTAGTGTATACATTTGCATGGTATAACTAAGTTACTACGAACAACATTCTTCCCCATGAAGAAAGCAAAGGGCTGCAGGGAAAAGACCAGGCTGGACCAAGAGTTGTTACGTACACATTGAACAACTAAAAAGGAATAAGGACTCAAAAATGGTCCCTAGAGCTAGAAGACCTACATTGCTGAGAATTTCAAACATATCAAATTTTTATTCCTTCAAACGTTATCTCCAAATGCATATGTTTTATTACTGTTACATAAGCTACCGTATACATTGTATTCCTCGATGAATACTATCACCTGAAATGGTTTAACTAGTAACATAATTACTTGACTTTAGGAACGACAATAATAACCTTTATCATTCATTGTGGAATTTGGTAAATGAAGTCATGAATCACATCTGTAGAGAATAAATGAAAATCTAAGAACAACTCGCATTGCTTATTTATCAAATTCAATAGGAGCACGTTTGTTTTTTTGAGCAACAAGGTTTGCCAATTTTGACCCCACGATGCAAGAGTGATAATTACTGTGGGACGGGTGAAGTGTAATTTATAAGAAATCTAATGCAAAATAATACTCCATTCCAAAACAAAAAATCAAATAACCATATACAAATTATAAATTATAAAATATACGCATTATTCCAATTCTTCTTTACCAATCAAATCCCCTGAGTTGACAAAGCACTCTAATGAGTAACGATACAAGAATGCCAATTTTACTGCAGAAAGGAAAAATTTCTCAAAGAACAAACAATTGCATAGGCTAATGCTAAACTAAAGATCCAAAGAATTAAAAATGGATTTGAGACCAAGAGATTGTATTTTAAGGGCAAAAGTAACGAGAACATATTAAGCTGAACTCACCTTATTTTTAACCATGTTGTTGTGTGCATCGGTATTGAGCATTATGACAGAATAAGCAAGAACATAAGCTGTATCTGCACTGGTAAATGAATTTGGGTTGCATTTACAATAGCGCTCAGCAAATTTTTCCATTATGCGGTCAATTTTCTGTGCTTCACCAGGCAGACGAAATCCTCGTAAAAAGAATCTGATAGCTTCCCCAAAGTCCATTGCTTCAAAGTTAAAGGAATCCACATAAGCATGCATAACTTTTAAGGAAAAATCCTCTCTTTCACCCAAATAATCACCAATCATTGTTTCATTAAGTCCAGATGTATTCTTTAGAAAAGATGCCACTGCTTCAGGAGAACTGCCAATTTTTTGTGCCTTTAATAAGAACTCAATCCCCTTGGAAGGTTTTCTGTTGAAAAGTGAAATGCCCTTCTGCAAAACAAATCAAATTTTAAGTACGTGAACTTGAACATGGTCTTGCTATAGCATTATGGCATCACACTGCATTGTTACACTAGCTAACCTGAATCTCCAACTTATAAGCACGGCGCTGCTCCACAGTAGCAGCATCAGAGAAGCCTGAACTCACTTCAGAGTGAAGCTCATAATCAGGAAGATTTACTTCTTCGTTAGCAGTAACAGAGCTCTCACTAGGGACATCATTCTCAGTCACGGATGCATTTAGCTCTCCTGCTTTCATCTGTTGGTCCATCCATAATCCCATTGACTGGATTATTCTGTCCAAGCATTTTACAGATTCAAGACGAAAAGTAATATCATGGACTGGAGATAAGGTTGTTGTCGAACCAGGAGGAGGGCCAAGAGCAGTTTTAAGGAGGCCGTTAACAGTCCTGCGAGTATCTGAAGGAATTAAAAGCGTTTAAACCAGAACTGCAAAAACAAGAGACAATCAGAGAGCACACTGCAAGAAATCAAAAGGTTCTTCCATCATGAGGGATGAGACTTCTAGAATTGTTCAAGCTGGCGTAGCCTTGGGTGCACAGCACGAGTTTGCCCTTCCATATTCTCACATTTCCCTCCCATCCAAATCAAACTTCCAATCGTGAAGAACAAAATAAAAATCTACTAAGAAAGACGAAGGCTCCCCGGAAAACTTTCAAACTGCAACACTTCATCCACGCTCAACCTACTAATTCCTTACCATGTAGGCTACCACTCCCCTTCATCCCCGAATAAACTAATAAAATAAATCCCCACTCATCACAATAATACAGCCTACATAGTATCTTTTGATTTCTTTAGGGTGAGAAATGTGAAGTTATCATGATCAGTGCACATTCCTCAATCTATACACATCCCTCAGTTCCTTTTCTCTATACTTATGAAGGTTAAAGGGGCATCATTCAAAAGGAGTAAGAAAAAAGTAGAACATTCACAAATGTTTGAATGGAGAACAAGGAAAAAAATGAGGAAGGCAAAGGAGAAGTAACCAGGACAGGGCATTGATGCATACCTTTCGAATACATTAGGAGCATCTACATCACAATCATAGTTGACAAAAATGTCAATGATAAGCTGTGAATCCTGAGATATGAAGTGCAGCATACTGAGGACAGTCATCTTTTGTAAAAAACTAGGTTGGAGAACATTCTCGAGAACCCGGAGAATAAGCATAGGAAAGAAAATTCCAATTTCGGACTTCAACCCGGATCGAAATTTTAGAATTAAGCTCTGAAATATGGAGCACAGGAGTTGGAAAATAGTCATGACTGAGAGAGCACTGTTCTTCAAGAGTGACAAGCACAGATACTGCTTAATGGCGTTGAGAAATCTGCACAAGCACAACAACAGCAGCAACAAAATTCAAGAAGGGAGAGAGCATGGGTTAGCGATGAGATAAGAAGGAAGCATAGTTAGTGAGTTGCCTGTCGTTGGTGCGCCAAACAGGACCAGCATTGTCCATGATGACCTTGAGAAGTTCGAGAGATAGTATCTTCCCCCTCAAAAGAATTTGATCGTCTTGATGCTCTTGAGAAGAGAACTTCATGGAGAGTTTGCAGAGGTTCTTGTAGAGCAGGAACCCGTCCTCTATGACTTTGGAGTAAGAGCTGGAATCGGAATCGGAGTCGGAGTCTCCAGTTGGGGGAGGTGGCTTTGTATTATCAGCAGCAGCAGCAGCAGCGCCTACGCCTACTATGTCGTTGATGAAGTTCTGAACAAAATGAACGGAGCTGCCTTCGTTCAAGTTTCGGTCGGTGAATTCCAGTAGGTTGGCTACGGAGACGGTGGTGAAGGGGGCGAGCGTAGAATTGTGCTCGACCCTGGAGAAGACGATGAGCATCATCTGAGCAAGCACCGACTTGGCACAGATCTGATTGGTTCCGTTCAAACCGCCGAGGTAGACGTTGTAGCAGGACCTGACGATGTGGACCAGGGTGTCGCCTCTGATGAGGACATGGGGAGATCCAACGGCGGCGAGGAGAAGGCGGAGGACGGCGAGTTCGACAGCTTCGTCGCGAATGGAGGCGCAGTTGCAGGCGGAGTCAATGAGGCGGAAGAGGGCGGAGGGAGGATCGGAGCGTTGGATCTCGGCACGGAGGATGCCGAGGGAGAAGAGCCTGAAAGCGCAGTCGAGGGCGGGCTCAACGACCTTGGGAGCCCCGGAATCGAGAGCAGAGATGATGGGCTGGAGAAGGAAATCAGCATCCTGGGAGGAAGGGAGGCCGTAGATTGGGGAGCAGGAGGCGGGATCAGGGTGGTGGTCGCCGGAGATGGATTGGAGCTTGTCCAGAGCAGATTTGCAGAGGGAGACGAGATGGGAGTGTTTTCTCCAGGTCGCGTTCTTGATGATTTTGTCCAGGGACGAGCCTAGCACCCGCCCAACATCACCTGCCGTCGGCGGATCCACGGCCATGCTCATCTCGACACTCTCTCTACCCTTTGCTCTTTCTTTTTATACTGCTCCAACTCCACCGTATAGTATAAATCACTCCTTACCATCTCAATGATACCATCACTACCAGCTTAATGCCGTCTTTTAGACAACACCACCAGCCCTCACACATAAATTGCGGGATAAATCACCCAAAATTGCCAAAGCTTTGTTTTTTTATTTTACAAAGTCTCATGTAAGACTGTTTTACAGTACTAATACAATAAATTATTTAGACATAAACAATATTTAAAATACAAATTTACACAAAATTAACATAATTAAAATACACACCATTAATAACAATTGAATATAAGTTAAAACTCAATAACTAACGACATATTAGTAACTAAAATACACAATAAATCTTAACAAAAATTATCAAGCAATATGAAATCACGAACGTCAACAAAATCGATATACCTTACAACTTCCAAGAAACCTTCTCATTTTACTACTTTTACAAGTTCCGACCCATATATGATTTATCATATTACTTATAATTTATATATTTTTTCATAAATCACCTTATTCTCTTAATATTTTTATCATCAATCAATTGTATTTGAAATATAAATTTGTTTATCTACTCTCTAACACTCTATGTATTCTTCAAAATTTCCACTTTATTTTTTATTATTATTTTTTTATTTTGTAAAAAACTTTATGCTAATATCGTTACATGTATAACTAACAGTTTTATTAGTTTGACATTTCAAGAGGAAATGCATGGATCTAACAAGAATTTACGTTATAATTTTTATATCAGCCAAAAGTTTTATAATTTTACGTTATAAATTTTTTAAAAAAAAACATAAAGTGAGTGTATTAGTATTTAAACTCACCACATACATAGCATGAAAGTGAAAAAAGTTGGAGTTTCTTGATACGCTCCCAACTACAAAACACACACCCAAGTGTCGGTGGGGTGGTCGCCACCCCCAAACCTTTATAGTAACTTGCCACTCAACCTCTC
>JAAGWI010024307.1:0-15370 GCA_012274505.1 Galium porrigens var. tenue
AAAAATCCAGAATGTGACCGAACCTCCGTCGATCTGTGTTTAAAACGGCCGCATATTGTCCGGAGACTGTCCGAACGGCGAGCTAGCACACTGGTTCTCCCGATCCGAGCACCTCGGAAAGGAACGAACGAGGCGGCGGTACCTGCAAAAAACCAGAAACACCCCGGCCTAGGGCGGAGCTGGTGGAGCAGCTAGCTGGCGGCGATAGCGAGTGTGAGCAGCGGCGAACCGCGGCTCGTCTTCGACGTCGGTTGAATCGCTTCCCGGAAAACCGCAACGAGTCGTAGATGGTCGGGACTGATAATGGGTTCGGCGGGGACGGAAAGGGGTGGCTGGGACTAGAAAGGGGTAGGTGGTGGAAGGGATGGCCGACCGGCGAGGAGCGCCGGCGAGGCCATCCCTCCGAACGGTTTTGGATCTCGAGGTCTCCTTCTACAGTGCAGAGGAAAAAAATTGACTTTGAGCCAACTTTGTATAAAATAAATTACGTACCTTTGAGCAAACTTTTAAATTAAAAAAGTAACCTTTCAAATTATGTACCTTTTTTAATTTTTAAATCATTTATTTCTATTTATATGTTTCAAGTTAAAACGTTAACCTTTTAAATAAAAAGTCAAACCTTTTTAACTAAAACTTTAACCTTTTAAATTAAAAAAGTAACTTTTAAAATTATTATTTTCAAATTAAAAAAAAAAGAGAAGCAGAAAAAAAAAAGAAAAAAAGAGCAGGCGCGTGGCCTTCGCGTGAAATTTGCAATTTTTTAAAAATTGTAATTAAGAACCTCATTGTTTCTTCTTTTACACATTTATAACCTAGTCCCCGGTCTATATATATAGACGGTCTCCTCATAGAACACCTCAATATCATATTGTATATACGTTTATATAATTATTAAAATATCGGACATCTAGTTAATAGTATCAAAATAGAAAGAAGGAGAGAGCTCACACTGCCTTCAACAACCTTTTCTCTCAGCCCAAGATTTCAATTACCCTATGATATCATATTCAGTAAGAGCTGCAGCCGTCTTCTGCGAGTTGTCACGCCGGTAATCCTTTTTTTTCTTCGCCTCTTCTCCTTCCCTGATGGCTTACTGCATTTGTTTAAGGAATTTAATGAACTCACTTGAGATGATGGACTGGGAGGAATTTTGTGTTTGGATGATCCCCTTAAGTTTAGATGTTGGTTTCAGGAATTTTATGGTTGAGTTTGGCATACTTACCGAGTGTGTGTTGAGTAGTGATTGTCGTCTCTGTGTGTGACTTACTGACTTGTGTTGAAGATAAAATGGAGTTCGGGTTGATTTCCGTACCCAAGTTTACAATGTTATCCTTGTGTTTTGGAGCTGCTCAATAATACAAGAACATATCTGAATCTGCATTGTATCCTTGAATGTGCATATCCATTTAGAACAATCTTGGTATGTTTGAAATCCTGGGATTATGGCCTACAGTTTGAAATCAAGAACCGACCAATTTGGTTGAGAAACGAGTAAGAAAATCTATTTGAACATTATGCATTCTGCATTCTGCATTCTGCATTCTGGTTGCAGCAGAGAGAAAGACATACACATCACCTTAAAAATCAATATCTAATAGACCATAGCTCCAATTTGTTAATTTTTGTAGCCTTACAATCCTTGTAAGTTAATCTATATAATAGAGCCTTTAATTGTCAAAATAGGCTATAAGTGAGTGGGATGCTTGATTTCTATGTCTGCTGCACTTAGTCTACCACAGAATGTAGATTTTTAATACCCCTAACTTGAAACAACCATATCTTACTAACCGTAATTTCTCTTTGGATAATTTTTACATCGTTGTAAACCTGTAACTTTTTTGAACTATATTTTAAAATAAAACGACTAAGAGACCAGTGAGAAAAAGAGCCCTGCAATTTTCTGTACATTGAACTTTTACATGCTAGAGTACCTTTGGATGGCTATATCATACTAACCATAGCTCTGATTTTGTTGAAGTTTATATATCTGTGATCCTCGACCTCTGAAATATATTTTTGAATCATGTACTGATTAATTTTGATCAATAAAACAATAAGAAAATTAAATATGAAGTTTCTGAAGTTTTAATGCGTCAGTTCTGTAATAAGAGCATATCTTTTTTAACAGTATGTACGCTTTGAGTTATATTTTGTATCCCTAAAATCTTAAGACCTGAATCTACTACTTTCTGAGACTAAGAATAAACCTAATAGGCTAATAATTCAGTTAGAAATAACTTCTTAAAGGTCTTTACAATGTCACAACTTGAGATTATCAAAGATATTTAACACTCTGGAGTAAACTGAAACTTGAGCTTCATACCAAAATTGTTAATTTCCTTTTCAAAGGTGATGCAAATAATTGATGCTACGCGGTGTTGGCCTAAAATGGGGAAGTGTTCATAGAAGCTCCCTCCTGTTAGTTTTTCCATATGCTCCACTATGAATTACTAGCTTTAATAGTTGATTTGGGTCTAATAAATGAGTTAATAATACTAAGTGTGCAATGAAATTTAATTTCCTTACCTTTATCCTGAAAATTTATTTTAAAACTAATATGAATGCTTCTCAGTTCCCTACTTACAGGAGTGCTCTTTTATTTTTTAACTTCTAAACCAATCATTGAAACTTGGAAGCACTTTTTCAATTGTTTTGGTTCGACTGCATCCCTATATTCTGCTGTGTATATTTTACATTGTCCTACCTCGTTCTAATTCTTTAAATTATAGTCTAGTTGGAAATAAAAGATATGGTGTTTGAATGGGTAATAGTTTACCTTCACCATCAAGTCATTATTTATTTTCTGAGTTCTATGATATTGAAGGGCTTGCTTTAAGTAACAGCATGCTTGTTGGTTTTGTTATTCATGGGATTAGTGTTGAATATAGTCCATGCATTTAAAAAAAATTTAAATGTAAAATATGATTTTACGTAATACTAACATTCTGAATCAATGTTTAGCGGATGAAGAGTGAAAGAGTTCTAACTTCTCAGTCTGTGTCCTACTCTGTACATACCTATCTTGTGAGCGGGTAATAGTGATCTCTGGTAATGGAGGACCAACGATCTGTAAACAGTCCAAGGACCCTGAGCTTCTCCAAAAATAGAAAAGCAATCGGTTCGCTTCCATGTCACCCATTCGCAAGAAATGACAACAGTACTTCTGGGTTTGGTATTTCTGGGGAACATGGTCCTAAGCTTTCAGAAGTTTATGGTTTTGTTGGCTCCATTTCTTCAGTTGTTGCTACAGGTGCCTCTCTGCCTTTTGTTCTCCTGACATTTATTTGTTCATGATCCTACTGCAATTTGTGGGGGGCCACTTACACTACCTTGTGATTTTATTTGCTGGGATATAGAGTAATTTTTCATCAGTTATCTTTTATGGGTCTGTTAAAATCTGAGCAGTGAATCGTTTCCTTAGAATACTTCTAGCATGGGACCTTATATGTATTGTGTGCATCTTCGTTGAATTATTTTATGGGTACATTATTGTATCGCAAATTAGTGATAACCAAACAAGTCATCTGATGTGCGATACTGTATTGCTATGACAATTGGTTCATTTAAAAGATCGACATAAACCTAAGTTGTTGTTTTTCCTTGTGACAGTCATTTTCTTGGTATGGTCATATGCCCCAGACAGTTGGTTGCACTCTATTGGAATCTCCTACTTTCCGAGCAGGTAAAGAAGAAAATAAAATTAAATGCCTGTTGCATTTTAACCTTTGTGCTTCTTCTGTACATGTGAATGCTATGTACTCATGCACAAATCACGTTCCTTTATGTTTTGACAGTATTTTTAGGTTTACATTGTGAGAAAATTATGCTCCTTATATTTTGGTAGTATTTTTATGCTTGCATTGAAACATAAAAATGTGAATTGTGGCGTGTGACAGCCCCATAGACATTATTCTGCTTGTTTGTGAGATGTTATGGTTGTGCTACTCAGAGGTTTCCTTTGCTGAAAAACTTATATTAGAGCCTATAGTAAATTACCTGAACTGATCATTTATCAGGATAGATTGTGGGCTGATTGAATTTTTCTTTTCAGGTACTGGGCATTGGCTGTACCAGCATATTTAATGTTAACATTAGTTCTGGCAGTTGGCCTTTACGTTGGACTGAATTTCATGGCCTCTCCACCCCCTACATGTTTCAATACGATATTTGGTAATTAAATTTGGCTTTCAGCTATGGTTGACTTTCTGTTAGCACTTCTGGATTTTCCTAACATTCTGTATATTCTAAGTTACCCCTGCATGTTTCAATACGATATTCAGTAATTGGACTTGGTTTTCAGCTGCTACTCGAATTTCTGTGAGCCCTTCTGGATTTTCTTGATATGCCATGTGTCTCTAAGTTAAAGTATGCTCATTATAAAGGGTTCTGTAGTCAGATTTAGTTTATACTTCATCTTACTAGTTTGGTACTAATATATTTATAGCCCAGTTAACTTGAGAGAAAAAATGAATGAAAACGTGAGTATGTTGGGTTTTTAGTATTATGGATTAAGGAGGAGTGAATATTTGGTGTTCATTTACTTTTGCAGATGCATGCAGTAAAGATCCCACTAGTATCATTCCTTCGACAGACGATGATGAGCAGCCCATCGAACCAGTTTCTGATATTGGCATCAACAAAATTAATGACATTATGTTTAACAACTGTAAGTCTTCCTCTTCAAATGCATCTTGTTCAGTAGAGCTTAGCACTATATTATTGATCTTAGATTATGTTTTGGTATTTTTAAATGAGAAACATTGTCCTTCCAGTTTGGTAGCTTTAGTAGAAACTAAAAAATGAACATGTCTTATAGTGAACATAAATGTGTTTTTCTTAATAGTAACTTAAAGTATGAAAATGAGGTTTGGACTCCTAAAAACACCTTCAGTGGTGTACCACAGTTAGTATCTATGAACTACTTTTTCATTTACTCCTGCCATCCCCACTGTTAAGTTCACATTTACTATTTGGTGGTAATTGATTGATTTGTACTTTAAAATTTCACACACAAGCACACATACATAAGAATACTATCGTGTGGAATTATGTTAGACATAACTGAAAATATCAATGACTAAGCTTGTTCCTAAAGACCGTAAAAAGTTCCCTGTGAACATGACTGTGGGATGGAGGGAGTATGCCCCAAAATTAGTCTCAGCCACATTTAGTTGGTTCTCAGAGCATTGATCAATATCTTGATGGAATTGCAGATTCTACTGCATAGATGTCACAAATTCCATTTTCACTAAATATAATTTTGTTTTTAAACTTCTTTCTCAGTTTTCCGTTTGGATTGTAATTTATGAAAGGCATTTTTTCTACGCGAAGCAGTTGCTTTACACACAATCTGTAGTTTTCTCTTCTTTTAATTGTCATAGGCACCATATTAGTCCTTTTTGTTGTTTAGCAGTTGATAACTGTACATTCAATTGTCAATTGGCACAATCCTCTTTCCTGGCTTATATGAAGAGAGAGTGCTGGTCTTTGTTGGTGCTTCTCAAGTTGGGCTGTCAAGATACCAACTTTTTAAAATATGATATTCTTCACCATATATCATCCTATTTGTTTATCTGTTTTTATCATCTGTGAGGGCAATGTTGAGCTTTATTTGCGTTTGTGTTGTTTTGACGTGACTTTTTTTGTTTTTTGACGTGACTATTCATTTCTATGGCAGGAAGTGATGCTGGGTGACTTTACTGCCTCCTATCAATCTTTTTGAGAAAATTGACATTCCAGCAGCTGACACTGGTATATCATTCTTCAATTTCTAAAATCCGAATGCCATCCACGACATTTATGCTATAGGCATTCACTGCTCTGGAAGAATATCAATACTGGCCACGAACGTGTGAAAACTGGTGATTGATTGGTAATAGTCATCTCCGCACTTCGTTTTAAATTTTCTGATGAATCATACTTTTTGTTGCCCATCATTTTGGTTAAAGCACAAAAACAAAACAAAATAGGAGTAGAAAGAGAATATAGCAACCTTAGTAGTGCAACATCGTGCTGGGTGCTTGATATCAATGAAACTACTTCATCAATGATTTGGGTCCTTTCATATTTACAGGTGGTGCTTACTGCTTATTGAGTTTGCAGATGAATATGAATAGATGTAGAATCGTATCTATTCTAGTGTTAAAAAGAATATAATTTAGAACCCAATCTCCACCATATGGACTTTATGATCCTCTAAAGGCATATCATCCAAGTTGAAGGTGACCAATCCCGAGTCTGAATCATATGTGAAATCAACCATATTTGATCCTACCATGCACTCTCTAGGCTTACTGGAAGAGTAAGCACCAAACTGCCCACATCCCTTCACTTCCATAACAACAGCTCCAGCCTTAACATCATATTCAAGCTCCTGGATAGCTCCACCCGCATTGAACATGCGGATGAGGCCAAATGGAGCAAACCAAGAACCACCCGTTGCCAAAACCTTAATCGGCACAACTGTGTATATCTCGTGCTCGAGAACCTTGAGCGATATGGCTATGGCTTCATTGCGTGGCAAACAAATGACCTCACCACTCGTGTGACTGAACACGGCACAATCACCACTCCACTCGGGATCCAGTGCTGCTTCGTTGATGAGATGCACATCACAGCCTCTAATGTAGCCTGTTATTGATTCAGATTTGGTTTCATGGAAAGTATTCTTTCTCTCAATGCTATTCCATGCTGCACCCTGGCAATTATACACCCCTAGGACTCCTGTGTATTTGTTCATGTTCCATATCTTCATTAAGCTGAAGAAGCAATTAGGTATTAAGTTAGCTAAACATTCACATACTTGGTGCTAGGTAGCTAAAATAGTAAATACATTTGTGGTTCTACCTGACTCCATCTCGAGCAGGATCAGAGAACAGGCAGTCTTTGGTTGGCCGACCAGGCAGGCGTGCTCTAAGGATTGAACCGTCTGGCAACACAAGCTTCTTGAGGAGATCAAAGTTGTGCTTTCCTGGAGCGTCACTGTAAAAATGGGGGGAAAAGGTCCATACTTGAGCAATCTTGTATGACTGTAATATTTCAACCTTCTTCAGATAAAAACAAACTTTTATCCTTATTAGTGGCACACTTTCTAATTTGGGATGTTTTTTATAGTCACTTTCTAACTATGGCAAGTTTAGGTTATTTTCATCTACTCATATTAACTTTTTATCATTCAAACCTATTTTTCACCATTCATTTAGCATCTCTTGAATCATAACACTCAAAAGTGTAGTGCCAATAATAGCTAAAGGGAGTGTAGTGTCTCTAACCTCACATAGACTGGGCCGCCGCTGATAGCTCTGGCAGAAGCATGATACTCGGCGGCTGGATGTAGGGAATGGAACATATCCCAATCAGGCTGCATAATTTCTCCAAGGAAAACACTGTTGTACGCCACAGAAGCAATGTGAATGGTATGCGAAACAGGATCACGTGGATAGAAATCATCCGATGCCCTCACAATAGCAGTTTGTTTCGAGCAGTAAAGAGAGTCGGTGCTGTGGCTCATACAAGCAATGCAGCCATTATCAGGAAAACTCTTTGAAATGGAAGCATCAAGAGCCTGATGAAACTGCTTGGTGACCTCAACTCTGCCACCCAAACCAGCGCCTAAGGTCTCCAATACGCACTGCACATCAACCTTAACTCCATCAATTCCAGCAGAAGCCAAGTAGCTATGCAGTTCGCTGTAGAATCTGTACACATTTTTAGGATTCATCAAACCTAAACCTTGGACAGCTAGAGGATCAGTCTTCCATCCTGGTTCATTCTCCATAACCCCGTCAGAAATACTCGGGTATTTCATCGTGGAATTATATTGTTCCATTTCCTTCACATTAGGCCTTACTCCACCCCAGTATCCGGTTATCGCATGCCAAACGTACACATACTTCAACCCGTATTTCTCCTTGGCTATGCTGACTATGTTACTTATCCCTATACTCGGATCATCCTCGTTCTGAAACTTGGAGTTCTCTTTGATCCCAGTCAATCTCATCAGAGGCTCTAGTCCCTCCTTAGTCTCATCATCACTGCCAACAGACTGCCAACCATCATCGATGATGACGAACTTGGGAGGGGTCCCACCCGAAGAGAGGCTGCTCAGGCCAGCCTCCACACCTTGTTGAGTCACTTGCTGATAAAATGCATCCCAAGTACACCACCCAAAGTAGTCGACAATCTCCGGCAGCTTCTTCTCATTCCTCTGCTTAAACGTCTTGAGGTGTGATTTCACAACTCGGAATGCTTCCGTGATGACATGAAAAGGGTCATTACCGGACCCCACGTAAACCGAATGTTTAAAGGATGATCCAACAGTGGCATTGTCGCCACTCTCCAAGCACAACTCGAGCTCGTCTTGGGAATTCCCCTGCAGAGAGCTCCGAAACGGACCTTCTATTAATGGAAGAAAAACCGTGTACACAGCATCGTCTTCACTGGCCGTGGCTTTGGTTTCCGCTAATAGAAATTGGGTCTCTAAGGGGATATCTCCGCCCTTATCACCCATCCTTTGAGCCATCCACCACAGCTTGAACCTGAAACACGCCATGAACCGGACATTTTGCAGCGTGCCCAGAGGAGTGACGTGGCGGCAGCTTTCTTCCTCGAAGATTGGACCCAGAAACAGTCCCTCCACCGGACCCGAGTCGGAACCCGACGAAGCGATCACGTTGTCGGGCACGTTTGTCAGCACGGTGTGGCCCTTGTGCACCACCAGCTTCCGCCCAGAAATCCTCACTCCCGATGTGATGGTCATTTCCTTATCTCGCTGGTCAAACTCCGCTTCACTTTCCTGAAAACGTATTCAAGCAAAACAACAAAATCAGATTTAGGATTCTTTTTACAGAAATGATGAGAAATTCCATATCCAGAGGCATACCTTGTACGAAAAAATCCGTGGGACAACTGAATATTTGTTTTTACTGGGAAACCTCAATTGGGATGATGATGATGATGATGGGAAAGGATTTGTTAGAGCAAGAGATGATATTAAGGGATGGGAGGAGAAGGATGATGCGAGAAGGTGGGGATTTATAGGGGAAGTTATGGGGAGCTGACGAACCACCATTGGCACTTGCAGAAGTTACAGTTGCAGAGCAGCTGGATTTTGAATTTTCGCGTACGAAAAGGTTGTAAATAGGGAATTATCCAAGGAAGAGTCGTTAACTTAAACGCGGATCACAGTGCCACCTCAATACCACGTCCCTGCTCCCCCATTGGTCAAGGGAACCATCTGATTTCACTAATGACTCATTGACACCTCCACACTTAATAATTTTCCTTTTGTTTCACGTCTCCCAAAAATGTTTTTAAATGGATCATATTATTGTTTACTCAATCAAAATATACTGATGTTTGCTTCTTCAGATTTGTTTTTGGATCAAGGACGTAGATTGTTTTTAAGCGCATTTTAAATTTTAATGAGGGTTTTCCCAGTCAAACTGTGTATCTGTCTCAGTTGTGTTTACACATTTTGACTTTTGTCTGTTATCTCAAAAAATGTTTGATTATTAATATATTTAATTATATACAAACACAAGTTATACAAATTAGATACTTTGAAAGTTCATGATATTACGAATCCGACAAGATCAAATATGATAATATTCTTACTTATTTATCAATTCAATTTTAAAGTCAAAGTTGATCATTTTTACTAAACCAGTTTTGGTCCCTTTCCTCGAAGGCAACTCTGGTTACCACTTTACATATCTCGAACTCATTGAAATCTCGCGTGACCATATTACTCACAAAGGCCTAGAGAAAATCTCGAGGATCTGTTGTACCATCGTAGGTGGGCAAATTGTCAGGGATCTTTTTATCCCGAATAGGGGTAACAGCGATGCACCTCGCAAAAGGTGATCTAGCTACTTGCCCTAGTGGCCCCAGCAGTCGGTCGAGTTCCATACCGATCTCATCTTGCTCCGCTGAGTACTGCTGATATTTTGGGTAATGAAATCCATATCCTTGCGGACCAGTGGGATATTGGTCGCCATAAGGTGCATGTCCTGGATTTTGGCTGCTGCAAGGCGCATAACCTGGATATTGGCCAGCATAAGGAGCTTGATAAGAATACTGATGCTGGGACTGGGGAACATGAGGGTAATGCAATGGTCATTGGTGACCATAAGGTTGCATCGGAGGTGGTTGCTCCGGCGGTATGTTCCCTGTGGGTTGCGTTCCCCCGGAATGATGAACCGGGGGTTGCTGAGGGTTCGACTGAGTGGGCGGTTGATGGGCCACCAAGGGCGGATGTGGTATCCTCAAAGAGTGAGCTGGAGGCTGGTGATGTTGTGGGATGCTCGAATTGGACATCCAGGGAGGCTAAGCTTCGAGGCCACATGGGGCATGGTCAATGGCCAAACTAGGGCGCATATGGTATGGGGGATATATTCTCCATCAGGCATGATGTTTGGAGCGCAACCATATGGCCTTGGAGCTCAGCCTCCTTGGATGGCCAATTCGAGCATCCCACAACATCACCAGCCTCCAGCTTACCCTTCGGGGATACCACATCCGACCTTGGTGGCCCATCAACCGCCCTCTCAGTCGAACCCTCAACAACCCCCGGCTCATCCTTTGGGGGGAACACAGCCCACGGGGAACATACCGCTGGAGCAACCATCTCAGATGCAACCTTATGGTCACCAAGCACCATTGCATTACCCTCATGTTCCCCAGTCCCAACATCACTACTCGTATCAAGCTCCTTATGGTGGCCAGTATCCAGGTTATGTGCCTTGCAGTGGCAAAAATCCAAGATATGCACCTTATGGCAGCAGTATCCCACTGGTCCGCAGAGATATGGATTTCATTACCCAAAATATCAGCAGTACTCAGCGGAGCAAGATGAGATCGGTATGGAACTCGACCGACTGCTGGGGCCACCATGGCAAGTAGCTAGATCACCTTTTGTGAGGTGGATCGCCGTTACCCCTATTTGGGATAAAAAGATCTCTAACAATTTGCCCACCTATAATGGTATAACTGATCATCGAGATTTTCTCCAGACCTTTGTGAATAATATGGTCACGCGAGATTTCAATGAGTTCAAGATATGTAAGGTGGTAACCAGTTTCCTTCAAGGAAAGGCCCAAAACTGGTTTAGTAATAATAAGCTAGAGACCTTGTACTCCTACAGGTGCTTTGCTCAATTTTTACAATTATCATTCTTCCAGAAGAATAAGTTCACTATGATGATGACCGACGTCACTGAACAAGGCAGGCAGAAGCCAGGAGAAGAAATACAAACTCATTATCATCATTTCATAGATCCGTGCATAAACTGTGTCGATAGGACTGATGCTATAATGATACATGCCATTCCGCAGAGCATAACAAACCATACTCTCTACCGAAAGCTGTTGGCAAAGGTCCGAAAGACTTTGTAGCACTTGCAGGCTATCGTAGAGAAATATTCGAGCTGTGAAGGGGGGACTGAGCTCAAATTTGATGGTGAACAACCAACTGCGGTCAAGCTCAAAAAAGGTGCTAAAACCTCAGAGGCTAAACCCAAGAAACAATTCAAGGCCACCAAACCAGCCTTAAAAAAATTTACACCTCTCTCTAAATCTCAGTCTGAGATCCTCTATATCCACAGGCAGGTCTAAAAGGATCCAGCCCCAATGAAGGCCTCAGATTCAAGGCAGCAGTCCAATAAGTGGTGCACCTTTCACAGGGATCAGGGCCATGAAACAGATGATTCCTATTAGCTAAAAGCTAAGATAGAGCGATGCATCAAGAATGGTACCATTCAAGATTTCCTATTGGGTGGCCAATCTTCGGGAGAAGCCCCGAAGAAGAACAATAAGCCATGACGCCCTAAGGCTAAAAGCAATGGCAACCAAAACAATAGAGAGAACTAGAACAACTAGAATAATGGGAACCCCTACCAGGACCGCCTCGAGTTATCAATGTCATTAATGGCATCATAGGTGAAATTTCAAACATCACCATCAAGGCTAAATCTCAATATGTTCGTCCGGGGGAACTTCGGAATAAAAGGCTTAAACCAAACGAGGCCATAACCTTCTCCGAGGCAGATGCGGTGCCCAGTCAGACATCCCACTCAGATTTACTAGTCATAGCACAATAGTGGGGAATACACTTATTAAAAAGGTTTTTATCGACGATGGTAGCAGGGTTGAGGTAATGTTTGCCCAATGTTTCGACCAACTCAATATTGGAAAACAGATTCTGCAAAAGTCAACCTCACCTTTATCAGGCTTCACTAGAAGAACTGTCATTCCACTCGGACAAATTACCTTCCTAGTCGGAGTGGTGGAAGGCGACAAGGGAGTTACAATCTCTTGTACTTTCGTGGTGATTGACGATGTCACCCCATTCAATGTTATTCTGGGTAGACCATGGATGAGTCAAGCTAAAGCTATCTGGTCTCTCTACCATTTGGTGATGTAGTTCCCCACAGATCGAGGAGTTGCCACAATTCGAAGTGACCAAACTGATGCCAGGAATTGTATGCTGGTTGCCCTCAAGGAGGCTCGAAAAGATAAATCTGTTGCTTCGGTGCATAGACATGCTGATCCAGCCAAAATGGAAAAATACCAATAAGATCCTCGGGAACTGTGAGTGTAGGGACAATTATCCCTCGAGAAACTCACAACAGTCTAAAAGCCCTCCTCGATGAATATGTTGATGTTTTGTCATGGGGCACCAATGACTTAACATGTGTCTTCCCACATTTAGCGGTTCATAAATTGGAGATCGATTCATCCATGGAACCCATAAAATAGAAGAGACAGATTTTTGCCCCTGAAAGTATCGAATCCACTTGAGGAGAGGTCAAGAAACTACTCGAATCTGACGTCATAGAGGAAGTACTCTACCCCGAATGGATATCAAATTATATTATGGTTAAGAAACATGACGGTGGATAGAGGATGTGCATAGATTTCAATGATCTAAACAAATGCTGTCCCAAGGACAGCTATCTGTTGCTCCTTATAGACAAGTTGGTAGAAGCCATTACGGGATACCGGGTGTTAGCATTGTTTGATTCACACAATGGTTGTCGCCATATCCTTATGGCTAAAGAGGATAAGAAGAAAACATCTGTCATCACTAACTTTGGCACTTTTTGCTATAAGAAAATGCCTTTCAGGCTCAAGAATGCTGGGGCCATGTACCAAAGGTTAGTTGACAAGTTCTTTGAGAAGCAAGTGGGAAGAAACATGGAAATCTACGTGAATGACATAGTGGTCAAAAGCACTTCATATCCCAGCTTCATCAAGGATCTGAGGGAGACGTTCGACACGCTTCGAACGGCCAAACTGAAGCTAAATCCAGCTAAGTGAGCCATTGGGATAGGAGCCGGGAAATTCCTGGGCTTCATAGTATCGAATCGAGGAATTAATTTCAATCCTAAAAATATCGAGGCTCTCCAAAACATGACCTCCCCCATACCAATCAAGGATGTACAGAAGCTTACTGAATCATTAGCAACCCTCAGCCACTTCCTATCCAAGGAAACCGAAAAACATCTGTCATTCTTTAATGTCCTAAAGAAGGCCAAAAAGTTTGAATGGACAGACGAATGTGAGCAAGCTTTTCAGGAGCTTAAAAAACATCTACAAAAGCTACCCACATTGATGAAACCAGACAAGGGGGAAATGCTCTACCTATACATATGAGCATCCCAGCTGGCTATCAGCGTAGTCTTGGTCAAAGAAAATGACCAAGGGCAGCACCCCATATATTTTGTTAGTAGAGCTCTACAAGGGCTAGAGACAAGATACACGGTCCTCGAAAGGCTTATCCTTTCCCTGGTACATGCAGCTTAGAGACTTCATCCATATTTTCAAGTGCATACAATTGTGTTGCTGAAGAATTATCCAATCAGGCAAATTCTGCTAAAACCTGAAGGTTCAGGACGAATGATGAAATGGGCTATCAAGCCCGGGGAACATGATATACAGTTTAAGCCTCGAATTGCTATTAAATGGCAGATTCTGGCCGACTTCATAGTCGAAACTGCAAAACCAATTAATCCAGACACAGAGCAGCCTCCTCTCTCGAATGGAGCTTGGTAACTCTATGTTGATAGGTCATCTCACTCTGGAGGAAGTGGAGCAGGAGTCTTACTCACAAGCCCTGAGGGTAAAGATCCTTATGTCCTACACTTTAACTTCCTCACCACAAACAACGAGGCAGAATACATATAATAGGCTTGTGTCTGGCAAAATATTTAGATGTCTAAGACCTTGAAGTGTACATCGACTCCCAAATCGTGGTGTAGCAAGTTAAGGGGGGAATACGAGACAAGAGAGCAGAGCCTATAGTGATACTTGGAAGTGGTCAAGCCTACGCCACATGGATTTTGAAGTGTAACCCTAACCCAAGTACCTCGAGAGAAAAATCAAAAAGCTGATACCTTGAGTAAACTGGCCTCCTCTGATTTCCAAATCCACTCTTCGCAGGAGTTCCTCATGGAAATGCTCAAAAGTCATAGCTACGAAGAGGACTACATCATGGCTATAGATAAGGAAAACTCCTGGATGACTCCTCTAATAGATTACCTAAAAGATGGAACCTTACTCGAAGATAAGGTAGAAGCTAGAAAAATTAGAGTAAAAGCTCCACGGTATGTTATTCAAAATGACACCCTTTACAGAACAGGATATCTCCAGCCACTCCTCAAACACATCTCCCCTTGCGAGGCAGGATATCTCATTCGAGAAATGCACGAAGGAATGTGCAGTAGTCACCAAGAAGCCCGATCCATAGCTAAACGGCTCCTTCGAATTGGCTACTATGTTTCAGGACGCCCAACACCACATCCAGTCATGCAACCAATGCCAAAAACATGCACCAATGGTGCATGTTCTTCAGGTGAGATGATGAACATTCAAGGAGCATGGTATTTTCAAAAATGGGGCATTGACTTGGTAGGACCACTGCCAACAGCAGTAGGGAACTTCAAATATCTGGTGGTGGCTGTCGACTACTTTACTAAGTGGGTCGAGACTGAAGCTTTGACCAAGATGATGGGAAAACAGATTATCAACTTTCGTTGGAGAAACATGCTCTGTCGTTATGGAGTCCCGAAGACTATCATCACAGATAATGGAGCCCAATTCACCAATAACCCCTTCAAGAAATGGTGTTCGGACCACCACAAACAGCAAAGGCTGACTTCTGTGTATCACTGACAAGTGGTTTTCCCACGTCGTTAGATGGGAACTCCGCAAGTGCCAAAATACAATTTATATTTCACCTACGAACTACCAACTACTATAGAGTAGCTAGCGGTAAGCAGGGGTCGAACCACAGAGAGAAGGGATTTGTTCGGGTGGTTTACTCTAGATTCCTAACACACATACACATACACATATATATTATATAGAAAGAA
>JAAGWI010024429.1:0-11680 GCA_012274505.1 Galium porrigens var. tenue
TACATGACCATGCATATAATCATACAACTCTCAACCTACCACCAACTCAACAAAATACTGCACATTCCCTATATATTTCTAGTGAACCAAGCAACATGCAAGCATGTTCAACAATTTGCAAAGGGCTCATGCTCTCCCCGGTTAAGCCGCTTCTTCCAGTACCTCCATGCTACTTGAATACGCCTGGCGGCATGTGTTCGCCAGTAAGGAGATTGATACCTACAAAGTTAGAAAGTACTACATTGTAAGTTGTCAAACCACAAAATCATTACATCAATACGTATAAGTTGCACATTTATTTTCACCACTGTTTGATTCATGATATGTTAATAATAGCAAGGCATCATTTGGAAAGGAAGAAACTATCACAGGTCCTTACTTTAAAGCTCCTTGAACACGAGGATTCCGTAAGAATCTTGCAAAAAGATTAGTAACTTCTTGCAGATCTGTAGATCGCAGAACAAAGACTTCCACATTGGTCAAGCATCTGACTTCTCTGTTGCTCACTGCATTAGGCCCAGGAATTCTGATCTTTTTCCCCTCTGAAAAATAACATAAGTTGATTAGTACACAGTTTGTTCAGCACCTTCCAGGCCTTCAATTGCTAAGAACAGTACTTACCAAACAGTATATTTTTCATGTAATGATAAGTTACAATCTAGAAAGGATGTACCTTTATTTACAGAGGAATGCTCAAGGCACCATGTCAGAAGTTCTTCGCCAATAACATCACCTTCACCCAAGGACGCTTTAATTCCATCTTCTCCGATATTTTCAATTTTTCCACGGATTAGGAAGACCATTTTATCAATAAGCCCACCACGATACAATATCTTGCTTCCTTTTATGTAAGTTTTCTGGCGCAGCCTCTCACAAATAGCATCCAAAATGGGCTTATCCATAAGGGTAAAAATCTGGACCTGCAAACACAACAGAAAAACTCACTAAGATGAAATGCTTGAAATGGTAATTTTGTACCTATTAGCAGATAAAGTTGTCTACATCCTTCACGTGTGCATAACACTTTCTTTTTTCAAGTTCATTGATTAAAGTAAAAAATAAACATGAATTGCAATGAATAGGAGTCTAACAAGTAAAATCAAACAGTATATAACAAGCCACAAACAGCCCAATCTGTGATAATATGAGAGAACCCTTTACTTCTAAATCTTAGAAGATATCTCTATCAAAAAACACTTACACTGTTGGATACAATTTGGACAAGAAGTGATGCTAAAGGTTGATTCTATATCGACAGCAATTTCACTACGCTCCAGGTAAAAGTGTTGCGTAGTAGATACATTTTATGGGTTTATAAATACATACCAACAAACAAAGACTAGATTCCACTTCCCAAGTTAAATAAACACATTAGTATCATCAATCAAAGAAAAAAACCTTTAATGTTAACAATTGGGTTACACCAAAATGGGAACTAATAAAAAGTGATGACCACGAAGAAATTAAATTCAACCAAAAATGAAAAGAACATCCAAAAATACAAAGCTCACTTTCTTGACAAATTTAAACAGATGGCGCCGTATGTCTCTTTGGAGATCTTCAGGGAGATATTCCATCAACACTTCTTCATTCACACCTCGGGTTGCAGCCCAATTATAACGTTCTGCTTCTATAACTTTTCTGCACGTTGAAACAATGCACAAAAAGTTTCAAAAAAAAAAAAGTCAAAAATTCATTATAAGTACGATAACTCTACTCAATGCCACAATTTAAAAGAGGGAAATCCAAGCTATTAGCCTCTTAACATGTTAAATATGAAACTTTTTCAGCACTATTGTCAGGGAAGCAAACATGTAAAAGCATCCCATAAACTTTGATGATACATATTCCAACTGATTTCTGATGACGCACTATAACACTTAAGTCCAAATGACATGAATAAAAATTCTACATATTAACCAAGTGTCACACTACTCAGATTACCTTAATTTTGGATAGAAAATATCATATCATCAAGATAACCCTCCCCGACTGCCAAAGTGAATATGAAGATCAAATTTATAGTTAGAAAATAAACTCATCATATATATTTGAGATTTGAAAACTAGACATCCAGTAAATTAGATGGAAACATCAGTCCCTCAAATAATATCCAAGAGTTGTAACTGCTCCAGTATGCATGCTTATCATAGATTTTATGAACTAGTAAGAAAATTTTAACTAATGCAAATATATCTACATCCAACTGAATATGTATAAAAACATTATTTTCAATATGCACCAAATATATGTGATGAGATTCTGTCTGTTCACTAAGGAGTGTTATGTATGTGCTGACACTCTACCCAGTCTAACAGAAGTGCAAGGCCAATATCACCAGGGTTAAGCAATAAGTATACTCATTTACAAGGCTGGTGGAACCTAACAAAAATGTGTTTCAGTTATGCCCAAGTGTGGTGGATTAAAATTCGACAAGGGAAAATGTAACATCAAAAAACAAGAGAATTTATTTATTTATCACCCATCAAATATTGAGAATAATAAGTAGAATTAACAACTCATATAGTCCTATAACTTTAATGCGTTTCTTGCTTTCATCTGGTAAGTTTAAAAAGTTTCATTCTAGTCCTATATGTTCTAAAAGTGATTTTAACAAGTCCTAGACAGCAATAAGGCATCTTGAGCACAGGGAAAGTAGTCTTATGTAATCGGTTACTTTTTGAAAAAAATTTAAACTTTAATATTGACACATTAAATCATTTTTAAATATTTATACTTCTACATGATTATTCAAATCTTAATCAACAATATAAATTATAAGATTTGTTGCCAATTTATGTATCATATTCATTGTCACCAATTTACCACAAGAAATGGTCAATATATTATTGTATAAAAAAGTTCCTATCAACTTTATTTTAAATAATGATGGCCTTAACAATTTATAATATTTTATCTACTATGATGAGACGTAATTATATCTAACCATATTTATTGTCTACTTCATCTTCTTCTCTCCTTAAAATTTGAGACATTATCCTATTATTTAGTTGCAGAAATAGATTTTGTAGTTGTAACAATTAAACCAATATATTCCGAGATAGTATACAATAACTGAAAAAATAACATCACGAAGCTGAAGGATTTGCAAACTACATAGTATCTCTCATTAAAATAATAAATATATCAGAAAATAGTTTTTTTTCACAACTTCTATTTGTGTACCGTTTTTTTTTTTTTTACAAATTTTGTATGGGTGTCAACTTTTTTCCACCTAACATTGACAATACATAAATTGATATAGAAAACAAGATATAAAAGGGGGTATAAAATTATATAATGATGACTAAATTTAAATAATTATGTAGAAATAAAAGTATATTTATATTTTAATTTAAAATTATCAATAAGTTGGAAGTAAGTAATGTAATGTTAAATGGAACTAAATATAAAGAAAATTTAAATCTTAAAAATGATAAAATTCAATTCATACCCTTTCTTAAGGTATACTATTTCTGACGTATTCGAAAGTCGAAACCTTTTAGACTTATAGGACAAAGCAAAGCACTCACTAAATGTATAGGAATATTTGAGTATTCCATTATAGAAAGTATAGCAAAGAATGAAAGACAACAGGAGAAACATAAAGAACCTTCTCAAGTCCAATGGCAAGCGCCGATGTCTCATCCACTGCTCAACATCACGGCGTCTAAGAGACATTTCTGACCTCCTAAACATTATGAAATGTCAATTATGTCAGTCAGATCTCATGTCAATGTGACAAAGGAGGTATCAGCTCACATTAGACCATCTTATTTGGAAAAAAGAAAGATGGGAAGAGGGGGTGACGGAGTGTGAAATATAACTTTTAGGCTTTTAAGTTTGCCTGATACGGACGTTCAGTATTCATAATTCAACTACTAAATGAAACCATGTCCTCAGTTTGTAACTCGAAATTTCCTTCAATTCAACGTAGGATCAAGACAAAAAATCTAAGAAAGCAAAGAAAAAACTGCAACATCAAATGAATAATTCCTGATCAGAAAATGCAGTCATTCTTTCTATAATCAAAGCTCCCCATAAATGCAGAGTGCAAAAATGACCATACTAACACACTAAAATTGCAATAACTGCAATTGTTAAAATGGAATAAATCTGAACTTGATGAGCAATAATGATTGATGGATGGCAGTGATAGAAGTTGTACCTGCGGCCAAGAGACTGGAGAAAGTTCTGCATGTTTCCAATAAGCAAGGCAAAAAGTAGAAGACCAAGTCCTATGATGCCCATTGTGAAGAGCACTTCCCAAACAAAATAACTCGGAACTTGATTCCCAGCCAGAGTACTTATTTGCTTCAAGAAAAGAAGAAAAAAAAAGATATTAGAATATGCTGATTCAAAGATGTAAGCAACCATTATCTATAGTCAGATTCAGCACATATATTTCAACACATGAGAAGCAACTTTGGTACATCATGCCAAAGTAGTTGATCTAGAAATAGGCTCTACTGATGTTCTGATTTATCAAGATGAATTTACAATAAAATCATCCTCTACTATTTTGAACAGAAATAAGATATTAATGGGATTACCCAAGGGTAAGGGACAGACAATCGTCAATGTATAGAGGAATGTTGTACATTCATAAGAAAGTTCTTCATTTTACTAGAATCGAAAAAGAAAGAATAACTAGCAAAGCTAGGAATGAATAACAAAAAGAAACTTCTAGCAGGTTAAAGAAAATTGAATATTAGCAGTAGGAAAGAGTCAATATCCATCAATCTGAGACACATGACCATTTATTACCCACAATAAGAAAAATCCTAAGACTGGGAGAAGTTCATGCAATCATTTCAACTTTAGTTTCATCAGCTCTCTGGTCTTCAGCATTCAGAATGTAGCTGAATATATTTTTGGTACAGTACTTCTCTCTAAATTCTTAGATAAAGAGATGCGGAAAGGCAAAGGACTTTTTATTAATTTGATTTTGTAGTATTCCATTCAGAAGTGAATGGATATTTTTAACAGATCTAATTGTGTATATAAAGTCTTTGACCCAAACTCAGCTTCAGAAGCTCTAGTAATGTAGTTACACATGTAAAATTTACAGTCTGGCTTCAGATAGCCCTATCTAACCAAAATCTAGAATTTTTCAGGCTTCGGAAGTAAAGGATATTGTAAAAAGTAACCCGAGGCTAAAAACAAAATACCTGGAATCCCCAAAATAATGAGTAGATGTATCTTTTTGTAATGCTCCCTTGTGCGGTGAGGTTAACAGCTTGAACATATATTCCATAGTCAAAATTACCTCCACCGAAACAAGCTGTTGCATTATCATTCTTCTGCCACAGCTCCCATGTTGGATCTGAAGCAAATTTACTATAATCTGTACCATGCCCACAGTCTATGAACTCCATGCACCTTTGATTTAGTTCTGAGTTCCGACAGGCATCGCGGAAACATTGATTCACTCTCTAAAATAGAAGACTGTTAGGCAACATTATATTTAGAAATCAGGGTACAAGCTCAAACTTTTGCTAACAACATACTAACAAATATATAAAGATGAGAAATTCAACAGAGGGAAGACACAAACAATGGCATATTTAATGCAAATTAAAAACACTGAAACCAAAAAAATATGTATACATGCGTAGTGTTTCCTTGCTGTTTTCCATTTTCCTAGGTACGAGTATTACTGAATGTGTCCCTTAACAACAAACTTTAACCAAAACTCATCGTATGCACTGAGCTATCAACAAATTTCCTAAGAACCACATTGACCAAAAATATATGAGGTGGTAATCTTTTCAGAGTAAAATTAAGAGTGTATTTTCGGCAGACCAGAAAGCTGCTAAATTCTCTTTTTTTTCAGAAAGACACTGGGGAGGGGAATACTCTGACAGCACGAAATTTGGCAATGAGTACATGGACTAGTTTCTCAGCACATATACTGAGTTGCAAAATTGTGTGAATAGAACCACTAAACAAATCAGCTTTGAGAGGCATGCACCATATATGTGTATGAAATGAACGAGGATAAGAAGCAATCACATAAAGTCCACTCATTGAAATCCTCACATCAAAGCATCAAGATCACTAGGAGCTTACACTACTTCTGTTGACATTAAAGTAAGAAACCAACTTTATCCACCCACCTGCAAGCCAAAGAGATACCAACACGATCCCACCACATGGCTAGATAGCACAAAGGTTAGAAGGTTTATGATGAAGTTTGCCCATGCAGACTCGAATACAAGGCCAATTTGAGACTGGCCTGCCAACAAAGGCAGGAACCTGTACAACCTCGGAATATACTGAACCAAAATTGCACTCCTTAGAAGGTTCTTAGCATAATTCGCACCATTTGTTCCAAGAGAGTTTGGCAAGACCAGTAATATAATGATCTACAGAAGGCAAACAATCATTCAAACATATTTGCAAAATTCATTGCAACTCCATATTACAAAGACAATCAGAGTAATGATCTCATGAAAAGGAAAGAAATAAAGCATAGCCTGGCAAAAAAGAGGAAGGAGTTCTTTATAAGATATTGACTTATGAGTATACATGTACCAAAACCAAAGAAATGAGAATAAGCATTCACAGAACCCTTTCTATTGCCAGTATTTTCTCAGTGTAGAAAAAGTTTGTCAAGTACAAAGCACTATATACAAAGCCTTGCCCCCTGCCTCCAGGCAAGAATTAACTTATGTAAAATTATTTATCCATAATTCCATATTGACGTTAAAATTTGGAGGAAAATTTTATTTTGCTCTAGATGCGCTTATCATGCTCTCACTAGTAGGCCAGAATCTTTTCCAAGGCCTTCTGATTCATGAAAGCTGGTATTAAGGAATCTCTTGCACAGAAATGGGTACAATGCGAATTAAATCCTCATCAAGGACCAAAGACATTGTAAGAAAATAAAATGAAAAGAACAAGTGATCATAGAGTCAGAGGATCTGGAGGAAATGGTTTCTTACTTGAGGCAGCGGTAAAACAACAAACAAATCAACGAAGAAGTAACCAGTGAGGTAATGAAGGGCAATTCTTTTTGGATCATCTTCTAGATCTCCAGCTCCAACCACTCTAGATTCAGGGGCCACGTAAGCAAGCCTGAACTGCAACCACAGACTTCAAAACATCATCAGGTATTACCTACATCAAGTCCACTAATACATACTAATTAAATCAATCCTACATTGTTTTCCCTTTCACTGAACTGGTGTGGCACAAATTGGATGTAACCAAGAATGACAGAACAACATGAATATAAACAGAAAGTGACCAGAGCCCACTCTTGCTACTTCACAAAAAATTGTTACAGCCAATGAATCATACTGAAAAAGGTATCATTGAGATCCCCATACATTCCTTGGTACCACCAGAAGCTCCCGTGTGTGTGTGTGTGACAGTGTGAGAGACCATTTCACAAAAAGACCTATCATTCTAACCCTGTATTGTCCCTAATGAAAATGGACAGTTTATATTCTCTTCAATAAAGCTGGAGGAACATCCATGCATAGTTCTTTAGATAATATAACTAGCACAATAAGAAACGAGCATTTATGTAACCCAGGATGACAAATCTGTGCTTTTATTATTAATAGCTAGTCATTGTTACCTTGAACTGCTTCTTGATTGCCACATTTAAATAAGAGTTTTTTCATCACAATATTTTAAAAGTACAAAACTATGACATCATCATAATCTCTTCGGTCAGTAATTGCACCTTTACATTTACTTTGATGAAGATTGGGAAAATTATACATTTGCTACTTTCAAACATTTCAACAATTCTGAATGAGCTTCCGAAAAATGCATGTTCATCATCATTAAGAGAACATTTTATCAAAAAAATAGACACGTACCTGAATTAGGATGTGAATTAAGTAAACCAAATCAGTCAAGCTCCTCAAAACCACAAGTGTTGTTGTCATGGGCCAGCTAATAACAATACACTTCTTATCCTGATTGTGAATAGAAACAAGAAAATTTCATAAGAAGGCTACAGCGATTGACATAATTATAAAACTAACTGTAGTGCACATTTTCATCTCCAGTTCTGGGGCATGGGATTAAGTAAAATATTAAGACAGTTTTTTATCAAAATCATCCATAGAGAACCTCAACCAAATAGCCAGTTTCTTTCTGTTGCATGTTGGCCTCAAATATCCCAGACCCCTATTGAATTAATTGGTTCATGATTCAGAAACTACTCACATAATTCTTATAGATTTGTTTTAATTGTACTTTCTGAAAGCTATTTCACAAGTTAAGTATATATGTGGCTGGAATTTCTTTTCTAGGGGATGGTTCAAAACACCATATCCCTAAGTGAAAATCATAAAAAGAGATACGAGGAACAAAAATGATAACTAAGCTAGATGAACCTAGTCATTCTTGAGGAAATGGCAGCATACATACAGTGAACGTGAATACGTGTTATGTTGGGAAACTAGGTGCACGTTGCTAAGCGTTCCAGATGTGGGACAAAATCACAGGAATTCTCTTTAGAAATTAATATACGTAATTCACAGATGCAAACAGACTTTACCTCCTGAACATTAAGCAAGAAGAAGAACAACGGATCCAGGAAAACTGCAAGCAAGCAACAGCAGACAAAGAATTGATTCCACTGTTGAACAAATTTCGTATGAGGATTCATGACTGGTGGAATATAACGTTGAAGAGAAGAAGCGATTTTCTTCACCCAACCCTTTGCGTCTCCATAGAGCACGTAATGGAACTGTAAACAAGATAAAGGAAATTCACAAAAATGTGCCAACAAGCTTCATCATAGTACGCAAACGTTACTCCAGAAAGTAAAAGACATCAACGATCAACATTTAGGTGGGATTGAACTAATTACAATTGACTTTATAGCAATGGGTAAAGAAATAAAAATCCATGTAGTCTGTGGATGATTTCTTGCAAGTCCAACAAGCCCTAAATAGAGAGTCACCACTATTCCATTTACAAAAGAATAAAAACTCCTCCCTGGTAGATTTCATACAGCAATACAGATGATAGTAGACAGAATTGATGAGTAGAAACAGTCCACAAATTAAAGGCAGTCCACAAAAGACATAATAGCATTGCTGGTGCTTGGAAAAGATTTATTCTCAAGAAGTTGGAGATGTTGTAACTTATTATTATTGTATGTACAGAAAATATATTATAGTAATAATCTTGCAAAAAAAATTTAATAAATTGAGAAGATCAAGTGGGGAACCTCAATGATCCTTTTTGAAAAAGAAAAAAGGAAAAATCTTTTTAATGTCTCGAGAAAAATACAGAAAATGACGAAAACAAATCTTTTTGTCATGGGATGAGATCCACACATAGGAGCATGTATCTGTGAGGTAGTTATTGCAACACAAGGAATAGTGAGAGTCAAAAATGCTCTTTAAGCCTAAGTTCATTAGTCAGATGGTTTAGAACTGGCAGACAGAGAAAGAAAAGCAAAGCTCATGAAATTAATGATACCTTTTGATCCAATAAGTCAGATGATTTAGACTTGTGATTTCCTTTTAGATGGTAATAGCTTGGGCATGTTGTACAATAAGGATCATTGCACATTCCTAATGGCCCAGACTTGAGAAGATTGTCATCTTTATCAAAATAACCATCAGGTGACCAGCCAGTCCTGTCCCTGCCGTTGAAAGAATGATTCTTTTCTGTTATAGGCTCAGAAGTTTTCTGCCCTACGGCACCTTCTGCTTGCCAGATAGTGCCTCCATTTCTATGACTCAGATATAATGGACCACTCATCTGAGTTAACCTATCATTTCTCAAAGGACCTGTGTGCTGTTCAAATATATTTTCACTGTGATAGTTGTCTATAGAGGTCATAGGGATAGAGATGGATGCACTCCGCCTAGAAGTAAAATTTGGATGTTGAGAGTCATAGTGCTCATCATTTTGAAAGTCAGTGGAAGATAGCATAGGTGTGACATCTCTTTCATATGAAGCCATCTCTTAAGTTCCACTTCTGTAGAAGATCATAATACAATCAACTTGAAATACTGCAAAATGAACAAAAATGCTTTTTGCACTCAAAAGCAATATAATCCAGAAAAATTACAAACTCGCAATGTTCACACTGAGGAGTGTAAGGAGCATAAATTCCAGAAACATTAAACTAACAACTTTTGGAAACATTCATGGTAGCAAATTATATGTTGTGCTAAAAGGGCTCCATTAAGCAGGGACAGAAGTGAAACTCTGAGTTCTAAGTATCTTATCTATAAACTAAAACGATGGTGCTAGGTTCAGGCTGTGAGTTTCGAAATCAAACAGTTATCAGTTTGTCACAGATGTTTCCTGTATGGTTTTCTCTTGAAATACCCTTTACAGAAACAAGATGAATACAAAGCATGTGAAAAATTATGAGGGTGGCAGTTTGTTGTGGATTATAGGACAATTTTTCAAATAGTCAGAATTTTATTTTAAATGGATAGACTAAATGACAATATTCATTAATAAAATGAGTGGAGGACAGTCAATTCAAATCCAACTCATTGAATGATCAGTTCACCATGGCTTTTACCTCAAAATTTCATGTTTCCAAAAGGATTAATAGGCATCATATTTTGTCAGTCAATTAAGTTAGAGCATATGATTCAAATGCAAACCTCAATTCCATTTCAATATTCAATAATAATAAGAACAATTCGATACTAATTCACACACAGTATTTAATCACATAAATCAGAATGGCCTGATCATATCAAGATAGATGAAATCAGTTAAGATTATAGGGTGTGTGTAGTACAATCACAAACTCCTCAATCCTAGTGCCTTATAAACCAAAAGTAATCGATAAGACATAACATAATTCCGCAAACTAACATAATATTCTAAAAATAAAAACTCCGCCACAGTTTTACTTAGTCTTCAATCCACTACTTTACAACCAAACCTAAGAACAACAGTTTCTCCAAAGTCTGAAACATGAATCGCGGATTCCGGTAGAAGTACAGCAAAATTGAGCTTAAAACGACAGTGAGCATATATATCATTCATTGCATACCGAGTATAGAAGGAACACGAAAGAGAAAAACATGAAGTATGAACATTCCAGATACAGAAAAGAATCATGCCAGAGGAAAAGGAAAAAGAAGGAACCTGGAAAGCACGAGAGAAAAAAGTATGAATGCAGAAAGTGAAATTTGTGAACAAAGAGAGCTCTTCACATCAAACAGAAGGCATAAACTCTGGGTGTGCGCATGATTCCAGATTGAAGAGAGTAGTCGGCCGGAGAAATATTCAAAGAGACGGAGGGAATGGGAATTGTGTCTCAGGGAAAGAGACGATCAGACGACTGCAAAAGTCTCCAAGTTCAAAGTGTGGACCAAGACTTTGTTTAGACAGACAAGTCCATCTTTTCCCTCCGTTGTCATGTCATAGCTGTCTTTTTTTCTTCTTTTTTTTTTTTAATTGAAACCACCCATGAGGTGGAGAGAATTATATTTGGCTTCCTCAAACCTACAAAATAAAGGAAATATTACATGAAAGAAAAGGTGAAACTATTGGCTCAGTTTTGTACATCCTAGAGCTTTATAGCTCATGAAGCAAGAGGTATTGCTTCCAAAAGAATGGTTAAAAAGAATGCTAAGCTAACCTAGTCTAGGTAGCTTATCTAATGTCTTGTCAAAGAAATTAGATTACCAAAAGAGCAATCGTCTAAGTTCTAATCTCAAGCAAATCCTTC
>JAAGWI010024430.1:0-11895 GCA_012274505.1 Galium porrigens var. tenue
TACTATGTTCATCGCCCCACCATGAGTTGGGACGGAGAAAGTGATGATTCCAACCAAGAAGCTGTCCATTCTGATTCCAACCAAGAAGCTGATTCCGATTCCAATTCCGACCAAGATGATTGGCCCTAGCAGAGGAGGAGAGCAGTAGTTGGAGTGCTTGCCTTTATACAGTACATTGAGATTTTTTTACTTTCCACATCAATATCCTTTTGATGTAAACTTCGATGTTGCACTAGTTTGATGCAGTTTATGCTAATATTCCAGAATTAGGATAAAATTCGATGTTTGATGCAGTTTATGCTAATGTTCCAGAATTAGGATGTGAATACACATTCGTGGTGATGTATGGTGAAGGTCTTTCTCGCTTCGGGATATGACTATTTTACCCCGCTTATCAATTGTTGAATCATCCTTTTACTCAAAAATTAGATTTCCCTGGTTATCTTGTTTTGTTTGCCTTTTCACCCATTTCTTTGATCTTCTAGTTACCAGCTCAACGGTTTTTTCAAAAAAAAGCTGCTGGAAGGTTTCTTCATACACAACGAACTGATGGAGTTCGATATAGCTAGCACAGTAGAAATGCTTGGCTTGAGAATGGAGGACTCAAGTCAGCCAAACTCATTCCCCTTGAAGAAGGTCAGATTGCCAAACATCTAGTATCCTTCTCATTCCTCTTCAGTTTCAATGTTGTGTACTACCTTTTTGTAATGTATTTCCCAAGACATGATGAACACGATGAGCACAGAGAATAGAATCGGTAAAACAATTAAAAAGTAAAAGGAAAACATGATAAAGCATTAATAATAATACTAAACGAAAAGATGTCTAAGGCAATCAGATTCGAATGAAAGTAGAAATGGCATTACAAAGTACAGAAGCTGAAAGCTACATATAAGGCAAAACATGAGTGATATGAAGCCTCAAGGGCCAAGCTTTTTCAGCTTCAATCACCACTATGTGTCATGTGAGAGAGAAGGTATCTTTGTGAGCAATATGTTGCCAGCCCAAGCAAATCATAATCACATGTGATATGCCAGCATTTGTTTGACGCCTCAGATATTAGTTTGAGTTGTGTCGGAGAATGGAGAAGAAGGCCAAACTCCCAAATCCGCCATTGTTAAGGGAACCAAATCAATACCAGGAACCCATGTTTCTTCGAAAGGGCGACAAACTATGTCGAGCTTGTTTGTGTGAAGGTTATAGAGAGAAAGTTCATGCCCATGTTTCACAAAAATACAGTCAGATCTTCCTGGAACAAAAGATACAAAATCAAACCGTTTGGGAATGGGATTGAGATACACAGAGTGCAACTTGTGCCAGATCGTGTCATCATCAAGACCCCAAATGTCAATCTTGTGCCCAGAAATAGCACACTGGAGATAGCCTTGAGGAGACATGCCATAATGAACGTCCATAAAAAGCATTTCGTGCTTAGTCGCATCTGGTCAATTAATCCGGCGGATGCATCCATTATTAGCATCATAAAAAGCCACCCATTTGCCCAAACGGCTGCCCCGCCAATACACAAAACCCCTGCTGTTGTTCACCATTCCGGGACCTCCAATTTAACCATTGACATCAAATCTACATAGCTGGTAGGGCTCGGACTTTTCCTACTTGGCCGTGGAAGAAGAGAATGTCTGAATAATCACTCTATTATAAGAATGGCTTCCTGCCAGTATAACCTTGTAAGAATTCTGTTGGGATAGAATTGCAGTGGCCCCCCACCTGAAATCCAGCTTTGGCATGGGCAATCTGATGGGGCGGCTCTCACCGGCCTTGGAGATGTACAAATTGTTCTGTGAAAGACATCCATAGAGTATGAGACCGTCGCCAGTGTCGGATTTGGATATGAAGTAATCATCAAATGGTTGTATCGTCTTGTTTGCATTCATAATGCGACCAAGTTCGCTGCTTGCCAACAGTTTAAATCCACGTCCATGCTTCGTGAAACCCACCAGCTTGGAATTGGTGTTCCATCTTTTCTCGTACCTCTGTCGGAATTCCAGAGAGGTGATCACTTCAACACATGGCTTACAAACCAGCATGCAGTTGAAGATGCAGGATGGATCAACTCCGAGGAGAATCGTGCTCCAAACATCAGCATGTACGTCAATTTCTCTTTCTTCAGTGGAAGTGATACTAGGTTGGATGTGGTGATTATTTTCCTGCAACAATACATTGACTTTAACCATCCAACACAAGTCTTCTTAATAAGGTTAAGCATGATACCGATGGAAAAGTGCTATTCTTTCTCTGCAAACTCAAGCACAGTTTGGCTCAAACATCATCATACAATTTCTCATTTTAAAAAGGTAACTTTTCCCTTCAAACATTTTAAAAATTCACAAATCTAAAAGATGGTCATTAACTGATAATGTCATCATAAGAAAGAGTGAGAGCCTTTCCAAACTTCCAATATTCCAGTAAAATTCATACAGAAGGTATCCATATACCTTATTGAAGTTTGCTTGATCCTCTCTAGTGAATCCACTGGCAGCAACATCCCTATCCAGGTAGCCACTATCTTTCTTAATACCGGCAAACCTAGGCTTGGCAACACCCTCTGAATCATCAGAATTTTCCCCCAAAGACATGTTGAACCTATTATTCAGAAGAAATGCACATAAATGATATTTCAATGGTAATGAAAAAGCTCAAGTGCCTGTCCAGAAATTTGTTGCACGGAATCAATTGGTGGTTCAGCGCCACTATATATAACATAAAAATAGCAGTAGGTTACCATAAGGTACATAAATTTATGATGTTGAAATGCTGATAGTTCAGCTCCAACTAAAAGTATTTAGCTTTACTCAAGTTTACCAGAATAGACATCAACTAATCACGGCAACATTGCTGCCAAAAAGCAGTAAACAAACCTCTTGCTGAAGAACTTATATATACAATCAATGTCCCGATCAAAGTACCTGAAAAATCGAGAATAATCGAAGCAATTAGATAAAATAATGGCATGGATACATCATCAGCTATCAACAAAACAAAGAAACTGAAGAAACCAAAGAGTAGTATCAGAGGCAAATCAGACATACATTTGGGCCATGTGGTGAGAAGCCGATACCATTTGTGGGAAGTCAATCATTGTTATCTTTTCATCACCACCAATCTACATTCAAACAACACAGAGAGAGAGAGAGAGAGAGGTTAAGGGAAGATAAAATTTATATTGAGCCATGGGTATTGCATCATTTATACATGACATTTGAGTAATGTTGAAAATAAATCATCTATAAAGGTAAAGACAGATTGCTAACCAGAACATAAAACAACTTGATATTTTTCTTATTTCTTTCTGGCTCATAATCTAATAAGACTGATAAAGAAAGGTACCATTATATTGAACGCATTAAAATCACAGTGAATAAGCCCATGCTCAGCAAGACGAACAACAAGGCCAACTGTTTTATCAAAAACCACTGCTGGATTCTGCAATTCCTTAACCTGTTCACTGTATTGTAACAGGAATCAGTAACCCAAAATAGTAATAATAACAATACTAGAAAGAGAACCACACCAGGAATCACTAAAACGAAGAGGTTATTGCATCAGCCGCCAGAGATCAATATTAAAAACAGACTGCACAGGTAAAATGAGCCAGAACATTGTTTAAAAATCGCCTCAAACTACTAAATAGATTCCAGGTGAACTGTATCTTCACCTTCTTTGAATTCAGATTTTGTTAAGGCTAAAGACTGTCACACATATCCACGCAATGGGATAATAAGGCTTAGCTTCTGGTGTCAAACTCTTCTATTTTCAGATAGTACATGTACAATAATATCCTAAAACACTTTTTAGAACTACATTCAAAAAGCGCCACCCATTTCTCCTTTGACATCTAACTTTTGCTGTTTTTGCAAATCCATTAAGCTCAATTGCACGACATCTAAAAGGTAGTTCTGTCCCAAGTGATTCTAACAGTGAAAACAGAGTTCAGTTGACCAAACAATAGAAATAAAAAGTAGAGAAACTAATCCATTATTAAGCACGCGCCAATGAGAGTTTGAGCTGTGAAAAAAAACTGACGTACTTGTAGTGGGATAGCATGATTAGTAAAGGTATGGTATAATATGATTATTGTGATGAATGTCGATTAGCACTTACAGTTGGAATCCATCCACAAGTGACATGACGAAGCAATGTCTACTGTGATTTATGGCCCGCGGAACAGGAAAGCCAAGATCTTCGAGAGCCTGCTCAGTAGAAGACAAAGCTTTATCAAGATAGGGTGAGGAGCAGACACAACACAAGGATCAAGGAAGAAGCTAGAAAAAGGTAAGAGAACCTTCATAAAGGTGAATTCTTTGAGGGCAGCAAGACGGGATGAAGAGAGCCAATTATAATCTAGATAACCAGGCTCAGCCCTAAAAGATAGCCTGTGAAGCTTCATGGCAAGAACAGTGCCATCCTCTGTGGCAACCTCGAAAATACCTATGAAAATTTCCATTAGCCCAAACTTGAGACAATTTGAAAAACAGTGGAGGTAAAGTGAGTGTGAGAAGATAATCACCAGACTCTTTGCCGGTTCCGATTTTACGTCCGACGGCAGCAAAAACTCCACGATTAACCATGGTCTTGATAGCAAGAAAATCGTATCCCAAGTAAGTGAGGCGATATCCATCATCTGCAAGTTATCAGAAAGTTTAGTATTTTGAGCTACTACTGGTACCAATCAGTAAGAAGAAGATGAAAAGCCAATTATAGACATACCTTTGGAGGAATCATGGTGCAATAGCTTGTACATTAGCAAGTTCTTCAGGACCTTATGAGTGCCTCCGTGCCTGCAATCATCAATCATATAAGAATTTCAAACATCCAATCCAAAAAATTAAATGGAATTAGAAGAAGAATTACAGTACTTGAGATTAGCGATTCGGTCGATGAGATGAACTGGAACAATGTCGTGATTACGCATTCCCAACTCGACGGCGGTGAGAACCCTGAAATCATCCTTTGAAAGGTATCCGAAGGCGTCCAAGTTCAGCTCCATCGCTGCTTTACTGCCTGTCTTCTGCTCCCTGCTCAAGAACAAACAACCAACACTAACAGTCTAACACCTAATTTCGCCTTTTGCACCTTTAATTTCCTTTTTTTTAAACCTTTTTCTTTTCTTTTCCTAAGGTCTATATGTGTACAATTGGGCTCTAATCTATCTATACTATATACTCAAACAGGAATGAATTCATTTGCAATTTCAACAGAATACTCGAAGATCTAATCCTCAATCAAATCGAAGGTATCAAACTCAACATCAAACAGGAATAAATTCATTTGCAATTTGACCAGAATACTCGAAGACCTAATCCTTAATCAAACTGAAGGCATCAAACTCAACATCAAACAAGAAGCTCCGATATATGAAACCCTAAATAAACAACAGAAATCATCTTCAACCTAATTCTAATCCTTACAATCAATTACGCACGGAATTGGAAAATTTATTTCAATTGCAAGCCAATGAAATCGGATTTACCTATGAACGTCGGATTTCAAACCCTCCTTCTCCGACTCCGACTCTGAAAGCTGAGCATCATCGACGGGGCTTTCCTTTACATCTCCATCGAACAGTCCCGGCAATGGCATCTAGTGAATTTTCAGCTCACACGATCGACGGTTTCTCGTGAAAACCCTTGAAATTCCGGCTAGAAGATTTTTTGGGAAATGAGTTCAGAGAAAAACTATAATCTGAATTTGAATTATTTTGTTTCTGTAGAATATCTATTGCAATGGCGCGGAACTCCGCCTTACGTGTCCTTTACCTGACGAAAATAAAAATAGAAAACGTTCCCCAAAAAAAAATTTAAATTTAAATTTTTTTTAAAAAAAGGTGTTGGTTAATGGCTATGACTCTAGTGACTAGTGAGTTGGTTTAAGAAGTTTCAAGAAGTGTTTAGTGGATGGTAGTGGGCGGGTTTAGAATTATTAAAGATTATAGTGTGCGATTTTGTGACGCATGTTTGTAGTGATGCGGCATGACTTGGCAATAATGATGGTGTCGAGTTTTCCTTAATGACATTGGTTGTGGTGGCATGATTGGTGGGTTGACGAGGGTCAAGAGGGGACGGTAAGTGGGTTGAATAAGTGTATATTTATCATTTTACATGGCTCAAATTTAAAGTTTATATTTTTCTTTTCTCGAGAAAGAAAAGGGAAAGTGGGGGTAAAAATGTAGGAAGTTAACAAAATCAATTATTTCCGTATAATTTAATTATGAAATAAAAAAATGTATCACTAACATTCCACCGTCATACGTCTTTTGCCTTGCTGCAATCGATTTCTCTAATATTCTTTTGTTCTGCCATCCTTTCTCGTCATCGCTGCACAATTCCATCACGATCCCTACACAATCCCCCAACTACTTTAGGTTGTTTTCAAAATTATCTGACCAAAATTATCCCCAACTACACAATCCGCAAATCTCTGTTGCTCCGCCAATCGACTGGAAAATCCAAATCTTAGGACGAGATGGATCCCAATACAACGATGTTATTCTCAGAGACGTCTGTCTATTATAAACGTATAGTATGTGGATTGAGTCCAGTTAATGGTGACGCCGACCGAATAGAAAGCTTAGGTCGATGGTGAATGAAGGCGGTGTTGCGGTGGTGGTGGTGGCTGCTACATGGGTATCAACCCGGTCATTAAATACTCCATCGAACTTGTCTTTATCCTGCTCACGCCATTGTCTTTGCCGGAAACCCCGTGCAGTTTCTTAAGGCGTTCCTTTGTGGGGTGGAGTTTGTTTGATGACAAAGGTAGATTTTTGAAGAATGAGAGTTAGATTACCGGAGAAGTGAGGTCTAATACATAAATGTGTTTTTATCATTTAAAGTAACAATACTAATGAAAATTTAAAGTCAGTATCGGTCAATCGCTAGAGACTTGTATTTTTCAAAGTCAATATCGGTCCATAATTATTAGAGCACTTTTCAAGAAATGAGAGTTATATGAGCACATAGCCCAGGGCCATGATAGAATTTGCTCCCTTTTTTAAACTAAATTAAACAAAAGGGCATCAATGTCTTTTAAAAAGTTAACATGTTAAAATAGGATTTACCGACCAAAAACACGCCGAAATAATAAGTCGGGGTTATACAAATACTTTTCAAGAATTGTGTGTTATATGAATGCAAAATCAAAAACTAAGAGATACAAGCACACTTTCTTTAAAAATAATTATGAAGTCAAAACAAAGAACTTTAATATTGACCTAATCTGTAAATAAATTTTAATGTCGAGTTGAATATGTAAACAGAATCAATAAATTTACACAAACACTTGTATGTGGTGTCTGTTTTAAAAATATGTTAAGAAGCTAGGGACCTATTTGCAAAATACACCAACTATTTTCTTCTTCTTCCCCAATATTTTCACTCCGCCATTTTTCCAGACCCTATCCTCTCGCCGGAGATTCGAGGAGAAGATCCGATCGTGGCAGTTCCTAATCTCCTCCGCCGTCGTAGGGTTTGCCGCGCCACCGGACGCACCCCCTTTCCGCCGTATATTCGATTCCAGGAGCAGCAGATCTGACGCAACGGAGGAGATTTTATGGAGGCGATGGGCTCTGGCTATCAGAGAAAAGGTTCTGCCGAGAAGAGCAATCAACTCAGCGGCGCCTGATAGGCCATCATCGGCTGCCGGAGAGGGCGAGGGAGCAGCGTTGATGGCAATTTCGTAGCAGGAGCAGTGCTCAGCGATGGCGGCAAACTGAGACGTGATAGTCGTCGTCGTCATTAGGGGCGGAGATCGGCGATTGGCAGGGCTGCCGAAGATTCAGGCGGCGGTGGAGGTCGCCGGAGTGGAATTCGCCGGAGTTGACGTGCTGGAGGACGATGGCGGGGGCGATGGCGTTGTTAACGACAAAGATTTTGTCTACGTCGTTGACGTTGATCTGAGTCATCATCCATCATCGATTGTCGTCGTCATCGTCATCACGTATGTGAAACTCCCATCACGATTTGTGGCTCCGATCAAATTCATAGGCTCCGACGTCGTCAGCGTTGATCTATGGCTCTAATGATGATGATTTCCTTTCTGGTGATTTCTGAATTGATGATGACGTTGATTAATTGATGTGGATGATTTCCTTTCTGATTATTTCTAAATTGATGATGACGATGATGAATTGTTGATGATGATTTCCTTTTTGATGAATTCTGAATTGATGATGACGATGATGAATCGTTGATGAATTGATGATGATGTTGATTCCGTTGACGTCCGGCTGTGATCCGGCGATGCGGTGGTGGTCTGACCATGATGAAGTGGCTATTCGACGGTGATGTGGGGGTCATCGATTTGAGATTGGGGCCTCCGACGTTGATGTTGGGGGTCACCGGTGTTGAGGTTGAATGTTGCGAGTTTGGGGTTTTCGGCGATGATGTTGGGGGTCGCCGGAGTTTGGATTGCCGGAGGTGAGATTGGGATATCCGGTGTTGATGTTTGGGAATTGGGATTACTTAGTGGTGAGGGTGACAGTAAGGTAGTGTTGGTGAGCTGACACCAAAAATAGGATAATTATAATTTTACCCCAAAGGTTTTGGTATAGGCCTACGAGGTTCAGCCACACAAGAGAGTTTCTTATATTTTTATGATTAAGGCCATGTTATTCTGAACTAATCTGCACATCAGTTTAGTTCAAATTAATTCAGTTCAGTAAAAATAGGATTTAATGAAATTTATCTTAAGTTTGTTGAAGAGGTCTTCTTTGAGGTGACATTACGGTAAGTTCACTTGATTTTGCTAAGTAATTTGTTGATGTTACTTTAACTTCTTCTTTTTTTTTTTTTGAGGAGTTGATGTTACTTAACTTATTAGGCAATGTCAACAAATCATAAAGAAACATAAAGTGGACTTACGGTAAGTCCGCATTATATGATAATTAGTGAATTTAGTTGTGTTATTTTTATTTTTAATATATTAATTTTTATTTAAATTCAGTTCAATTTAGTTTGATCAATTCATTTCAGTTCAGCAACCAACAAAAAATCTTTTTTTTTATTTCTCATAAAAAAAAAACTCAAGGAACATGAAAATCGTCAACTTACAAGAATATACATAACCGTTAATTGTGTTATTTATAGGTAAATCGATGAAGATTGATAAATTTATTTAAAATTTTCCACTTATAAAATTACCAAAATTAGATGCCTAAATTATAGTACATCAAAATTATCATATGTCACAATGCTAGGCATTAGAACAAGTAAACAATCTTTGACACTTCTATTATACAATATTACATGCATCCTCTTCATTTAAGTCTATAGTTTGGCGGCAAGTGTGAAAAAGCGTTGTATTTCAGCAGAATATTTCTGAATATCAAAATATCTCAGTATCACTCTTGATGTATGGGCAAAACATTGTTCTAAGGAAGTATAGTATGTCAAACATACAAGCTACCCAAATCAAAATTGTAAAACTATACGGGTGGCTGTATTTCATTGTCATATAGTAGAAATCCAAGTTGAGGTAGTTTAATTACTTACTTATCGACGACAATGTTTGGAATAGATTAGTAGACCGTACGGGTGAGTGTGTTTCGACTCATCACCTCGTTTCGTGTTAGACAAAATTACAGAGACTTTGACTTTGTGGAAACAACCTGGAAAGTCTCTTACTGGCTCCGAGGGGAGACCGAATAATGTTTAGCGAGACTGACTGGAAAGTGACTGCAGGTTTGAGGTGTCAGTTTAATATTATAACCAGCGTTCGAGTTTGGATTTCCATGTCGAGCTTCGGTCATATTTCAACCCGAATTATTGGCAGTTATAGTGATGGTTAAGATCATTATCTTCCTTTTTATCCATTTCTATTAGATTTTTTAAGTTTTTCTTCAGGTCGAGATAGGCCACTACTGGCTGCTATTAGCTTATTTCTTGCCACATAAGTCATCTGACTTCATGTGTATTGTACTTGTAATCTTTGCCCCAGGAACCACTTGATTTCATGTGTACATTTTATTAGGGTTTGGGGAGCCTAACAAATATCCCCACCAACGGTGGTTTCAATTTTATTTTTTTTTAAAAAGTAAAACTATAATTTATTACTAGGCAACATTGCCACTAGTTACCATCCGTACAAGTATATACGTAAACTCTGAAAATCACCATTTCACGAACCACCACTTTACCAGTTGCTCTTTTGAATTGTGTGACTTCTTGCTTTACCATCTACCTCTTTCTCAATTTCTCTTTCTTCGGTTGAAGGGATTACTAGGTTGGATGTGGTGATTATTTTCCTCCTGCAACAATACGTAGAGTGACTTCTTAATAAGGTTAAGAATGATACTGATGGAAAATTATTACTACTGATCTTCTTCAGTGAGCTCAAGCACACATCTAAAATGTAATTCTCTCCCATGCCATTCCAATTTCCAACAGCGATAACATAGTTCAGTTGACCAAACAATAAAAATATTAAGTAGCAACTAATTGATGGGTATGTTTTATTTATCGTTGGGCGCAACTAAGATTATGGAGGGGTATCAATTCATACCCCTCTATCCTCATAGGTTTCTTCCAAAATAGCTGTATAAAACACTCCAACCCATTTTATTAACACTATTGTTTGGCTCAAACATCATTAGTGATACAGTTTCTACTCTCTTTTTTAAAAACTTCAAAGCCACTTTTCCCTCTGAGGGTAGATCATTTCAAAAAATCACAAACTGTAGATATGGTAATTAACTGACTGTATCATCATAAGAAAAAGTTAGGGCCTTCTATGAAACTTGATACTTCTCCAAATTTCCAATATTCAAGTAAAATTCAACAGAGGGTATCCATACCTTCTTGATGTCTGCTTGATCCTCTGTGATGATTCCACTTGCAGCAACCTTCTTATCCAGGAAACCACTATCTTTCTTAATATCAGCAAACCTAGGCATAACAACACCATCTGAATTTCCTCCCAAGGACATGTTGAACCTAAAATGATATGAAAGAAACGCACATAAATGATATTTCAATAAAAAAGAGAAAGTGTCTGTCCACAAATTTGTTGCGCGGAATCAAATGGTAGTTCAGCACCACTATATAAAATAAAAATAGCAGTAGCTAGGTTACTATGAGGTACAGAACTTTATGATGTTGATATGCTGAGAGTTCAGCTCCAACTAAAAGGTATCTAGCTTTACTCAAGTTTACCAGAATAGACATTAACTAATCACAGTGCATTGCTGCCAAAAAACAGTAAACAAACCTCCTGCTGAAGAACTTATATATACAATCAATGTCCCGATCAAAGTACCTGAAAAATTGAGAATAATCAAAACAATGATATAAAACAATGTCAAGGATACATCATAAGCTATTAACAAAAGAAAGAAACTCAATAAACCAAAATGCCTCAGATTCAAATGGGACATACATGTGGGCATTGTGGTGAGAAACTGGTACCATTTGTGGGAAGTCAACCATTATTATGTTTTCATCATCACCAATCTACATTCAACCACGCAGAGAAGGGATTATTAGGGAAAAAGGAAGATAAGAATGATATTGAGCTGGAAAAGACAGCCTCAGGTATTGCATCATATATCTGAGTAATGTTGAGTATGCAAACCAATACATAAAACAATTTGATATTTTTCTTTTTTCTTTCTGGATCATAATCTAATAAGACTGATAAAGAAAGGTACCATTATAATGAACTCATTAAAATCACAGTGAATAAGCCCATGCTCAGCAAGACGAACAACAAGGCCAACTGTTTTTTCAAAAACCACTGCTGGATTCTGCAATTCCTTAACCTGTTCACTGTATTGTAACAGGAATCAGTAACCCAAAATAGTAATAATAACAATACTAGAAAGAGAACCACACCAGGAATCACTAAAACGAAGAGGTTACTGCATCAGCCACCAGAGATCAATAT
>JAAGWI010024511.1:0-12558 GCA_012274505.1 Galium porrigens var. tenue
ACCCGTAAATAATCCTCCCACCCATGCAGGTGGTTTAAATAAAAAAATAAAGAGAAGATAAGGACGTATCTAACAAAGCTAGTAATTTTACTGCTGTTTCATCATTATGTGTAAGCTACAGACACTGTATCCCTCCAATATGCATCCCGCAAAAGATTACTGGATGCATGACATGTTCATTAAAATAGTCGGCTAACATAATAAACAATGCACAGGTAACAACAATTGAAATTGCATACAACCTCTACCTATGTCAAAGACTGGAAGTATTGCTAAACATTCATGGCACATCTTAATCTCTCTTTTTGTTCTTTCCCCGATTATATAATGACCTTGTACATTTGTTCTCATATAAATTGATATCTGACAGTAAATTCCAACAAAATGGACATAGAAAGACAGAGTTATATAGCAAGAGTAACTTACGACGCACAAATCAAGATGAAGAATTATCACCATTCTCTTGGAATCCTCATCTGTTGTGCATAATTAGAAAAGAAAAATGCATTACATTATCAAATAGTATTACAAAAGAATGTTCCAAAACAGTCTAGTCTAATCCAGTATCAATTTTCTTTTGACACCACGTTTGCTGTTAAGAGCATGAAACTGTCCCAAAAACTGAAGAGCAGTAGATCGAAGCATTGAAACAACTCTCTCCTTCTCCCTCAATCTCACCAATAACACAGGCAAAGCTCTTTGTGGGTCTTTCCTCAGACATTCAGTCAACTCCTCACTCCATTCCCCATATAACCTCTTGATTCCCATCAATTTAATCCCAACAAACTTATTTTCAACGAAGTCCAGCAATTCAGAAAGGGTCAATCGCAGCGCATCCTCCGCACACTCAATCGAAGTCCTCAGATTGCACCGCAACACCTCAATCTCACACATCCAGTCATCAATGGCGAACCCAATGCTCCGTTCAACTTCTCGCCGGAGTTCCTCATCACGACCATTGAAAAACAACTTAAATTGGTGGATCAGGTCCGCTTGTCCGAAAAACAGATCCACGATTTTGATACAGAGATTCTTGGTGTCCCTATAATTCCCACGGCTGTAATCGATAATGGCGCCCAGGAATTCCCTGTAAGTTTGGGGATTCTCTGCGAATCTTTTCCTCACATCATTCGCAAACCGGACGCTTGAATCCAAATTGAAAGACTCCGGATCGTTAGAACAACTGATATTCCCTGCAGATTCTACTTTGTCCCTGTGTTTGTAGGAACTCAGTGAAGAGCCATTCACAGTTTTTAACTTCAATTTAATCTGCAAACTCCCTCCCAAACCTTCCATAGTCATCATCTTGAAAGCTTGGCCAAAATCAAACACGATAATCTTTTTTTCCCCAAAGAAGTGAGCTTTTCAATGGAGAATCGGGGCAACAAAAAAAAACCCTAGAATCTGAAAAGCCCAAACCTTAACTTCAAAATCAAAACAACCAAGAGCGATATTAGGGTTTCTACAGCTGGAGACGAGATTAAAAGTAGGTTCGATAGGATAATAGGAGGAATTCAAACTTCAGACGCGGCGATTGAGAATGTGGCAACGGCAGAAAACTGCGAACGCAAAGCAGAGAGGAATTGTTTTTATCAGCAGAGAGGAACGAGGATAGAAGAATGATTTTTTGAAATAGGGAAAAGAAAGACGGCTAGGAGACGATAAAGGAATATATATTACGGAGAGGGTAATAATTAATAGGCAAAGTCTTGATATAGATCAGGACTTAGATTATAAAGATGAAAATAAAGAGTTTCTTAATTGTAAAATTTAGAAAATTTGGAAAATCACGGCGCGCCGAAACATTTTTTGGTCCGATTTTTTTTTTATCATTTATTTTTAGTTATATCTTTTAAACTAAAACTGTAATCTTTTAAATTATTTCTTTCAACTTAAAACTCTAATATTTTAAACTAAAACGGTAACCTTTCAAATTACGTACCTTTTTTTAATTTTTAAATTATTTTTTCTAGTTATATGTTTCAAGTTAAAACGTTAACCTTTTAAATAGAAAGTTAAATCTTTTAAACTAAAACTGTAACTTTTTAAATTAAAACTGTAACCTTTCAAATTAAAAATCTAACCTTTTAAATTAAAAAAGTAACCTTTCAAATTACGTACCTTTTTAATTTTTAAATTATTTATTTCAATTTATATGTTTCAAGTTAAAATGATAACCTTTTAAATAGAAATTCAAACATTTTAAACTAAAACTGTAACCTTTTAAATTAAAACAGTAACCTTTCAAATTATTTCTTTCAACTTAAAACTCTAACCTTTTAAATTAAAAAAGTAACCTTTCAAATTACGTACTTTTTTAAAATTTTAAATCATTTATTTCTATTTTTATGTTTCAAGTTAAAACGTTAACCTTTTAAATAGAAAGTCAAACTTTTTAAACTAAAACTTTAACCCTTTAAATAGATAACATTTTTATTTTATACATTTTAAGATTTCAAATTAAATCTCCAACTTCTTAAATTTTAAAATAAAAAATTTTCAAAACGCGTGAACAGTAAACGCGTGAACAGTAAACGCGTGAACAGTAAACGCGTGAACAGTAAACGCGTGAACAGTATCCATTTTTTCAAAATTGCAAATAAGGACCTCCTTCCCTCCCTACTTTATTGTAGTCCCTGGTCTATATATATAGACGGTCTCTCAAGAGACCACCTCTATATAACACTCCCTCAAAACTAATTCCAACAATAATATTCTTATTGCCATGTATTCACAACGTTGGTTCCACCTGTACAAATCCCTCATACGTGCTCAGAACCTTTTGTTTGACCAGCTAATTTTGCAAAACCCTGCCACGTATGTGAAGACTGTGGCAGAACTCCTTCTATCAGTTGTCCTTTTTTTTATTTTTTAATCTTTCAGTGGTGACAACAAACACCGCATCAGCCTCTCTTCTGAACCTTCGCCACTTTGGAACGAAAATCCTGGCTTCACCACTAGCTTGTGATTGAGCCATCTGCCGAGCTTGTAAATACTAAATGCTGAAGATGCGTTTACATTAAATAGTCTCTGCAAGTTTCTGTTCCTCTTTCCACTTCACGAACAACTCGGGCATTTTCATTATCATATCATACATTCTGCTTATATTTTATCTAAAGGTATTTTTATTCAACTTGAAAGTTTGTTATATTATTATATTGTCCTCTTGTATGACTGAAGGGTTCATGTAATGTAGCTTAATAATTTGTGTGTAAGCATGGAGTGATATTTGAGTGTTTTAGTGTATGAGTATTGTACATGAATAATTGAACATGGCTAAAGTCCTGGAGAATCATAGTTCATGTCCTTTTATTTATTAAATAAATTACTATCATTGTCATATTTTTAACCTTTGATATATAAGTTCATGCCTGGTATTCTCCTTATTAAATTATTATTCTAGTATATCATGTGTGTAAACATGTTAATATACAAATTCATGCAATGCTGTCAATACGTAACCAAAATGAAAGTACTTGAAGAAGGTAAATTGCAGGTCATCCGTGAAGTTTAATGACACCAAGGTTCAATGTGCACACCATGAGTACGTACAAGATGGAACATGACAATGTTAAGGCATCTTCATGTAGATAATTACATGTTGCGCTTAACCTGGAAGGTATTGATGTACATGTGGGAGTTTGTTTTTGTTGGAAAATTAATTAGGTCAGCTTTTACACACCATCACTTTACCGTGGGGAAGGATTTAAATAGCACATTCACGTTGATGCCTAAAGATCAGATAGTTTACCTCCATGGCTCCAACTTTTGAACCTGGAGTGTAACTTGGCGCAGTTGAGAGATAAATTTCATTCATTAGAGACGATCTTTGGTATGACATAAATCTAGGTCGGTTAAAAATGCAATCCTTTTGCAAATTCAATGGACCTGAGTTGCGTTTATTTCCTTCGCTGATGATTTCAGTTACTATATCTGTCAAAGATATTGGAGAAATCGGAGTTGTGAAGGTTATCAACTTGCAGTTTTCAATCAGCTCCCTCATCGGAAAACAAGTCACGAAGGTCGGAAGAAGTTGTTCTGGCTTTATGACATGCACCGTCCTGGCCTACGTCTCAAGTATAATAACGAGAAGGGGACGTGCTTTTTAACCGAGATTTTCTGTGCGATGTAAAAGGCCACATGCTTCACATATGCGGGGTTTTGCAAAGTTAGTTGGTCAAACAAAGGAGGAATTTGTACAGGTGGAGCCAACGTGGAGATTAGTAGATTACATGGCAAAGAAAATGCTAAACTTACAATAGCAGTAATTAAGTTACATTTTCCCAAGAATGAGAAGGAAATTGGGGAGAGATTGGGGCCCCTGCATTTTGGTGGTGGGATTCAAAAATTTTTATGTGAGAGGAGTAACATACTCATTTTGTAAGTTTAGCACCCTCCTACATGGAAATAAGAGTATTAGTTTTGAAACTAGTTTTGAGAAAGTGTTATATTGAAAATTAGTTGTAGAAATTGGTATTATTTAGGAAAAAAACACTCATCTGCACCATAGTTTTAACTCATGCTCATTAATAGAGGAACTATGAGATTTCATGCATAAATGATTTGATTTGCTAGTTAAACATTTTGATCTCCCCTGGAACATATATTACTATTATTGGTCTTCAAACCCTAAAGAATGTTCCAATATTTAATTGATCAGAATTTTACCATGTATTGTGATATGGATAATTTGGTATGGTTTTATGATGTGTTATACCTAATCAATCCCACCATAACAAGTGTTCTTTTTTTTTAAGATAAAAGCATCGCGGTATCCTGAGTTTTCTGATAAGCACTTATTTACCTCTCATTTTTTGGAAAGTGATCACGTACTTTGTAAATCATACCATTTGGAGTTCTGGCCGGCATCGAACTATTTATTTCCGGTATTACCAAAGACAAAAAAAATCATGAATTATAGGTTCAATACGTGAGGATGAAAATTCCCCTTGCCTTGTTTATCACCTTCATTTATATAAGCTCCTACCAAAAATTTTACCGTAATTTTAGGTGTTACTGACCCCGACCTGTAAATGTAGCAGATGTTTATAAAAACACGTGATAGACAATTTTCGTCTAATATATCAAATTTATGATTCAAGTTTATTTTCATTTTTCAAATCACTCATAAACTAAAAATTCATAGTTAGAGTGACTTAAAGTCAATAAAAGTTTAGAAATAGCAGAACACTTTTTAAGAACTTATAAATACTTATGGGCTTTGCAAAGAACTCAAGATAATACCGATTTTTTATTTTTTTTTAACTGATGGTTCCTTTTACAACTTTGCCATAGGAGACAAAAATGCCGCCAACATGACCGAAGGCGTGGTTTGGTCACCCTGAAAGATCACGCTTCCACCTCTTTGGAGCTTTTAAGCCCTCAGGCCTCAAATCAATCAAGAAACAACTGAGCTGATCCAATGCCAGTCGTAGTGGATTAACAGAGAAACAAAACACCACCGGCCGGCGTTCTTCTCCGCCGAGTTAGAGCGGCGTCGACATGTCTGCAACCCAAAACACTTTCTCCTCCATTTTCATCGCCCATAAAAAACCATCACTTAACCTCTCCTCTTGTTCTGAACCCTCAGTTCCTCTCCACTCTTATCAATTGGTAAGCATCTCGCGTACTAAGCTGTTCTTTCATTTTCTAAATTAATGGACTGACTTATAAAAGTCGTTAACTTTGGAGAATTTCACAATGCTGCAGGTTTTTCCTAAGTCTCTGCGGTTTCACCACTATTCTCCCAGACCTTCATTCTGCCGTGCTCACTGTTCCCTTTCAAGGGATTCCACAAGTATATACCCTTTCAAGGGATTCCACAAGTTTTCATCCTTTTCATATAAATTCAATTGATTTACAAGTAATAATATCACTTAGGTTGATATTTATGTAACTTTATATTTTATAAATATCAATCTTTATGTGTCCTGTGAAATGAACTGTCACTTTAGGACGAAGGAAGCATGTATCTAACTATATTAATTTGTAAAATGTGATTAAATATTCTGCAGATACCACATTTCATTTTAAACATAACGTCTTATGTGAAACAAAAACGAGAAACAGGTTTGGAACGTAGGGATTTATAGGTTAGATTTGGTTTTTGGGTGTGAACTGTAAATATTGCATGAACATTTTCCTTTAGGTACGAGTATATGCTTCATTATTTCAAGTCTTGACTCTTGATACATTCTGAATGATTTCATGTGCAGGAATTAGTGAGAGCAGAAATGATCATTTCCATGACAAAGATTCAGAGATGGACCGGGAGCTTCGGGCAGTGTTTGAACTCGCTACTGATTCAGAACTATTTGAGCTTGAGCATATTTTATTCGGTACAAGGTGGTCTTTTCACTAGTTAAATATGTGTTACGCAAGGTGTGATAGTATTTTTAGTTCTGATATTGTTGGAGGATTTGCAGCTACTTTAGTCCACTATTGAAGTCACTGTCAAAAAGGGATGAAATTGATTACTACATGATCGGGGTAGACCTGGAAGAAAGGGAACATTATATATGTATGCTGGCCGATAGATTTTTGTACCTTGCTGCTGATGCATATTCTGTTCTGAGGTTATTCTACACCTTTGCTAGTTTAATTAATTGAATGTGACGTATCTGGGACTTGTGAATTTATTAAATTTAAGTGTATTTATTTTCCAGCGTGGGAATTCTAGAGAGACTTTCTGTTCTTTGCAGACTTCCCCCTATAGGTTGACAGTTGATGGATTGCTACAGCAAAGTTTGAGAAAGACTATTTATGGTTAAATTTTTTTAAAAAGCATGAATAGCTGTTCACTTCATGGACAGTACCGTTAACTTGAAAAACACAAAACCAATTGTGCAATCTTCATGAACCCTTAAGCTATTAGTGTCTTTTTCCTGTAGCCAACTTCCTACTGCTTTTAAATCAGTGACAATTGCTCTTTTGATGGGAATGCATTGCACTGCTTCCTGATCTGAGATGCATCCAATGAAAAATAATTTTTTTATCTTCTCGTCCAAGGAAAATGTGTGATCCTCCCAGAGATATAGGACAAGTGGAAGAGTATTATATATTTTTTCCAAAAACAATCCTGTAAGTAGTAAATTCCATTAAGATGGGCCTTCACTTCACGATATTTTTTAAATAGGATCCGCACTCCAATAATTGTTTGGAACTACCAGTGAGCCCTTCAATTATCAAGGTATCTTCCCAAGCATCTGACTAACCCTAAATTTTAACTGATTTTGATTCCTGCATCATAATAATTTTTTTCTAGATTATTATGCAAAAAAAAGAAGTTCATCCCTTCAGTTGTGAGACTGCTGACCAATTATTTCACTTTTTTCAAAATATTTATAAAGTCTTTTTAGATTTCTAATTAATTTGGAATGTTGTCAACGATAAAGCCTGTAACTCTGGCCATTGAAACTGTTGTTTTGTTTGTTTTAAGATTTTTTTGCTGATTTTTTTTTCACTGGTCTGCTTTTAGGTTTCGGAGACCTTCATATCGGAATGTACTGCTTGGTGTAAGAAAGAAGTTGCATGTACCCTGTTTGTCTAAATTGCCAACGGAGGATCTAGAAGCAGAGATTTTTCTCCATTTGTTACAAGAGTATGCTAGGTACACATGTTGCACTTATGTTGTTGTTTTCGTTGGTAATTTTTATCTAAGCAAATCACTATATATTTAGGCTATAGGATATGCTATAGAGTTATAAACACTTAACGAGCAAAATGAAGGTTGCCATAATAAGCCTTTTCCATTTAAAAGAACCAGGATCTAACTTTTGTTTCTCAAAACTGCCTAGGATCTAGCTTCTAAAGCTGCCTGATTGGTTTGTTGATGACCAGCTATATTTCATTCCTTAACCCAAATCCAGTTAATAATTGATGAATGGCTTATATTTTTGCATATTGTACTCAAAAGTGTTTTTCTAATGCATCAAATTTGTATAAACAAGGTGATGCAGCACAGCGTAGCGTAGGTTTAGAACTGATCTTAGGTTTAAAACTTGGCTTTTAGGATAGAAGGAGTAGGTTTTTGGCTGTAGAAATGAATAAAAATCTGCAGGAAAAGAATAGATAATAATGTTTGTCTAGGAATTAGGGGTCACTCCTAAAACAACCCTTTAATTAGGAATCACTCCTAAACCATGGTGTCAGACGTCAGGGTCCTCTGGGTGTAAAAAGCACGTCTCACAACTCAGAACACGATAACTATCACTGGAATTTTTATCTATTTATTTATAGCTAGAAAAGTAAATCCTAGTTGGATAAGTTCCCTCTATTCTCTAAAAGAAACAATGTTCTAATTGGATTCTAAAACTAAAATGGAAACAAATTTAAACCATTCTTTAAAATATGTTTTTCTTCCTTCTCATTCCTCATCACACGGATGCTAACCTTTTGCTGGTATTGATCCTCTTTCTTTCTGCGTGTCCACTGGTTGCATTATTAACTTCCTCAAAAAGGTTTTAGGGATCATTATTATCAGTCGTAACATTGCATTTGTTGTATGCAGAGAAGAGTTTGAAAGCTTCTATAGCTCAGAGAACGGTAGTGGTTCTTTAGAACGTGGGCTCAGTCAGTGGAAGGTACAAACAACTGCAGCTTTAAGGGGTGGCTTGGCAGAGCTACGTTCTATGATCCTGAAGGTTTGGCTTCACACATTAGATTTTAGCTGGTTTGCTTGATACCCTCTTGGTTTCTCTTTTTCTGATTTGATCTTGGATTTTAGGGAGGGGGAGCTCTTACACTGGGAAAAATGTATGAAGTGGTAAGATAAATTATCATTACTTGCTTTCTTTCTAAGTTTGTTCCCCCCATGCCCTTTCTCTGGTTTCTCAGTGATGTACTGCGAATGCTGTTGTAGCTTGGAAGGAAATTATCTGGGGTGATGTTTCAGGAAGCTGCGAAGTATCAATTAAAGAAGGAGGTGGTTAAGAAGGTACACTATTTTAGTGTTTCTCAAAATGACCCCAGAGCTTTTGCTGGGATATATATTGAAGTTATTTTTCTCTAATTCTGTTCCACAAAGCTGTTATATTTAAATAATATTATATTACATTAGCTCATATGGTTCTACAAAAATATACTTTTGCCAGTTAGTTACAGCATGGAAATAAAGTGGTCTACTTAGTTAGCTTTCTGGATACACTGTATGCTTCATTTACCCTTCTTGTAGTACGACTTTTATCTTTGGGGTGTTTGATATTAGTTTCTGACGTAACAAGATGGATAAGAATGACCTTCTGTCTTGCCTGGTTCCTTCTCCTTACCTTATTAAGTAGAAATAAATGCATATCAACAAATAGATAAGTATGGCAGTTTGGAGTTAATTTGAAATTCACTTCCTTGAAGTACAATAGTCACAATTATTATTGGCTTATATAGGGAGTGCGAGTGGCAGCTGCTAGTCTAGAATCCAGAATGGCTTTGCTTGCTGCAGAAAAGGTGAGTGTGAAATCAACTTTGTCAAGTTAATTACAAATTTAATGAGCTGTTCTAATTTGGTGATTGATGCAGCACAACGTAGCGTAGGTTTTAGAAACGGATCTTAGGGTTTAGAACTTTGTTTAGCGTAGCGAAAAGTAATCTCAACGGTTTTAGGTTAACGAATAAAACTGCAGAACTTGTAAACTGTAGATAAAACCCTCGGCGTCACACCTTGGGAACCTTCGGAGTCACACCGTCAGCTATAGAGGTCCTTCAGGAGTCACACCATCCGGGTAAGTTGTTTCACACAACTCGGGCTCACGATTTAATCGCAAATAAGTTTTATTAATCTCAATCTCTCCCTCTCATCCTCCTTGAGGAATACATTATTTATAGCCATAAGAATGACCATATCCTATATGGAATAGAATTCCATTCTATTTTCCTAATTCCAGAAGGAAACCGGAATTCTAATACGAAAAAGGAAATTGAAATAAAACATTCTAAAAATAAGAAAATACCAGAACCTTCTAGGATGCTATTCTAGAAACACCTAATCAAGTTCCCAGGTTGCATCATTCTCATCTAATGCATGCCATATTAAAGTTTGGGCCTTAGATGACCCTTTCCCTCTCCTCCTATAAACCTTAGAAACTTGACTCCATATATCCCCATCAGTGATTTCACAACAGTATTTGGTTATTAGGCTGCAAGGTACAGTAATACTCTTGTTGTTCAACATAAAGTGAAATGTGTATTAGGTTCCTCTTTTCTACCTTCCTTTTATGCATAAGTTTAAATTGATGATATTGATCTGTTAAGTAACCTTGGCAGATACTCTAGGGATGCCATGGCTAACGCCACATAACTAAGTAGCTTTTGTTGAATTGACAGAATTCTGATAATCTAAGACAATTTATAAAAGAAAAATATTCTGTATTGAGAAAATTCAGATCAAATACCTTACTTTATACATTGTCTGCAGGGCCCCGTGCATTCTAATTTCTGTCGCTTTTTAGCTAAAGGTTTTTCTGTACAATCTTAACAGGGTCTTGCAACTGCTGCCGGCAACTATCTTGGTCTCAGGGCGCTGATGACACTTTTTGGCTCAATGTTGTGTTTCTTTTCAACTGCAAGAATATTGCACTTCATATAATCTGGAATATGATCTTCAATATATAATTCTTATCTTCAGTTCTTTCTCATACATCTTGATACATTTTACTGGCAATCGCAACGTTGACTGTGTAAACTCTTATTTCACTGGCAATAAGTAGATGTTTTTGTCATGCTGAGGTTATATTGAAAAAATAATTACTGACAGTGTAAACTCTTAGAAGTTTAGAAGTACTAATATTTGGAGTAGGAGGGTGTTGTGTATATTCACAATATTAGGACAAAGGACAAACAATGTTAATACAATGCTCTCATGATTACTTGTATAATCTGTCTTACAATCTAATCCTCTTGAGTACAACTTTAAGTTCAATTTGTATTTAGGGGAAGTAATTTAAATTGAAGATCTAATCTGGCTCAAAATAATAATAATTATCTGATGAACATTGAAAGTGTAATATATAAAATGCTCAAATTTTTTTCCCTATTCAAAATACTTTGAGCTTTTTAGTTTTCTTGTGGTTTTAATTTCTTTTACTATGATAGTTTGCTTCAAGGTTGACATGTATTCACTGAATCATTTGCAGGCTTTGGGGGTTTTTGTTGGCAGATGTTTTCAAACAAATGGTTGGAACTGACTATGCAAGAATTTTAAGGGCCATCTACGCATTTGCGCAGGTATGCTGATTGCTGAGCTACATAGCATAGTAGGCCCTTGTGTTGTTCTCCAACTTGATGGAGCAAATAAGTAGATATCATAGTTGATGGGACTCTGAACCGTGATCATACATCTTAAGAACTCCTGTTCTTCATAATATTGTGCTAGGCATGTTTTGACATTAACCTTTTGCCTTATCAGTTAAATGATTGTTACTTTTATCATCACCAAAATTACTGCAGTTGAAAAATATTTGTTTGATTATTCAACTGATACAATGGTATTTTATGGGTAGAGTTATAATATTCATAGGGTGTAACATCTCCATATAAACTGTAATGATGAGAAATGGAAGCTGTTTTCTTGATTAGAAACATGCAAATGATGTAAAGGTGTACTCCCTATTTGTGCAATCATACTCAAATGTTTCGTTAGGGTTTTTACCAAATTCATTGCTGTTTCAGATCCGTATATTGCACACATACAGGTCACCATCTGATTCCGGGTGACAGTGGCACTTCGAGAATTGTACTCTTTAGTTTTCGGCGGAGGCATGGTTGTTTTGTAGGACGTGTGTTAAATTATAAGCAGCTCTAAAGTTGTTTCATGGTACATTTTTTTGTGTGGGAGCTGATTGTAAATATGAATACCCTCTGTTCGTTTTATCTATAATAGTGTCACCTATTGTACTTGGTGTAATTCTGTTGGAAAAGGATTCATTTTCAATTTGACTACTGTTTACAAAGGAAATGCTAGCAAGAGATTAATACAAAATACAAATACTCGTATAAATGTTATACCTAAAGCGAAGCATAGGACTAGATCTGTTGTAAAGACTTGATATATGAAAGCTTCTTGTGTTCTTAGCCAGAAGACTATAATCTCACTGATTTGCTTGGTTTTACTAACTAGGCGAGTTATCAATGGGTTAAGATATTCATGTGAGAATGCAAATGCGAATAACTTTTTGGATTGGTTTGATCTTCTTCTCTCTTGTATCATCTAGTATAATTACAGTTTATTTTGTACATAACAGCTAAAAGCTAACCTCCGTTTACCAATTTATTTTTACAGTGTCAAATGACTATCATAAGTAGCTAGTTAAATCAATCAAGGACGATAAACAACTGATACCATCATGAGAGAGTAGGCACTGTCGACACTTATATAAAGGTATTCAAGCCGCTGGGTGATATTCGGAAAATTCATAGCGCCAGAATAATTGAGAAAAACAGATTTATTGTGACTAACCTATTGTATCACTTCCACTATTTTCTCTCCACCTCAACTACTAGCGTCAACACCTTGTTGATGCTTCGATCATTTTTATTTAAGTTTTGTCGAGTTTTTTTTTTTTTTTT
>JAAGWI010024564.1:0-10686 GCA_012274505.1 Galium porrigens var. tenue
AATGATTATGTTTATGTAAATTACTCTTTCGAGTAATTGAACTAAACTTCTATTCTTGAGATTGTCATTAGATTTCATATGCTTCTATTTTGGTTTTGATTATCATTTGATGAACTTGCATCGAATTGTGTATGAATGTGTTGATCTTGCTAAGTTTGCTATGAGCTTTGTGTTTTGAATCAACAGCTTGCGACGATGACCCTAGTGAAAATTTGGCCATGTGATCAGCAACAAATTGTAGCACATCAGTCGTCTATTCAAAATAAAATAGAAATTACAAATATAAGCGGCAGTACAAATATAGATCACAACACTAATTGCAACAATTAAATATAGATTACTAACCGTAAGAATAGAATCATGAGGATCAAGATTCGCCATCACGGCCAGCAAAGACCCTTCGGAGTAAGGGCTTAAGGGAGCTTCTCCCTAGATATAATAGCAGTGTATTTTACCCTATTCTTGAGGGTTGACTTATCATCGCGAGAGAAACTGGACTTATCCCTACCCTTCCCTTTCTGCGAACTCTTCTTGAAGGAGGTTCGCGAGATTCAACATCTTTAGCAGCAACCGAGTCAGGACCAAGCTGCGAATGAGTAACAGGAGTGTTGGTAGGCTTCCTACAAAAATGGAGAATGTTGACGGGCTGGGCATTGATGTCCATGTCTGCAAAAACAAAACATAATTCGGTTACACATATAAAACAAAAATAGAAAACAGATATAATAATGTCATACAACACCATCTATCACAGACATTCGAACACAAACACACATAGTAAAACATCAATAACAAAAACCTTTAGTAGCACCAGATTCATTAGGTGCAACAGAATAAGGAATCAACTTTTGGACGCATTCATCGGTTATGCGCAACCGTTCGCGAACACTGGACAATTCGCATTTTCCAGAGACAATACTCCAATAGGGCATCTTGCCATCTACCCTAGAGTTGAAAGGAACATAAAAAACCCTCTACGCCAGTTTCCAAAATTGTTGGGGAACTCAGACACAAACTGCAACTTAGGAATATGGCAGTAAAAGGTGTACCGATTGGTGCAATTCTTAACAGTTTGCATTCGAAACAGTCGACAAACAAGCTCAAAGTTAAACTCCACTCTAGCAGCAACACAAGTCTCCTGAAGACAAAACAAAACCATAAAACTCTTGGAATGAATCTGCACTAAGGCCATCCCAAAACCATTTAAAATCTCTAGCAACCACTTTGGAATTGGCAAGGTCAGCCCATATCTGAAGTAATCCTTGTATACAATGAACCATCCGGCAGGAGGATTTCGAACATCTTCAACAGGGAGAGGCGAATGCAGTTCGCAATCGCTCAAAAAAGGATAATGCTGCTTAAGCTGCAAAGAGCCCCAATAGTCATCACACTAGCTGATTACCATCAAAGTCAGCCCCTTCATCAGCCCCAGTACTCCCAGTACTCCCTGTACTTCATCCTGATCTTGATGTGTGGGACCAGAAGATCCATCAGAATCCTCACTGAAATACACAGGGATATAGACATTCTCAACTACCAAATCCTCAGTACAGGAAGTAGGAATTCCATAATCCATCTTTAATATACAAATATGTATGCGACTCAACAAAATAATGGGATTTAAACAAAAAAAGCAAGCACACAACAGCACAAGAAGAGAAGCAGAGTAACAAGAAAGGGAGAAGATTACTTGATTAGGAGGAGCAAGATAAGCACTAGTCAAGAAGATATAGGGAGAGAGTTTGAGAAGAGCGAGATGAAGATAGAAGGTTATGAGTGGAGTAAATAGTACCCACAGTATTTATACCTTTCTCGGAATTCAAATGACGGTGAAATGCAGACAGTTTTTAATCCCAACCATTGGATTTATCGAGATCCAAAATCAGCAATGATGTCACGTGCTTGACTATTAATAAAAGAGTAATTTATAGAAGCAGGTGCAGCTTAACAAATTCTGGAGATATCGAATGGCGATATTCTCCCAGAGAAGATCACGGAACAAACAATTGTACTCAATGATTATCGGAAAAGAACCAAGATTCGCGGATAACCACACAATTCAAAATTTTGAATTTCAAATTAGCAACAATGCAACGAACACAACAAATCGTGAAGAGTGATCGCCTACAACACGCGAATGCAAATGATACCTCATTGAAAAGTCTTTAATGCAAACCAACCCTTTGAACAAAGGCAAGCCAGCATTTAAAGAACTGTAGAATGACGCAATATTAGCAATCGCTACCTTTTGTCCACTCGACCATTCGCGGTTGGGGGGCTTATGGTGTATACCAGGCCAAGTGACAGACCTAAAAGAATCCAAATAGGGATCGCTAGGCTCGTGATTGCTAACTAGCATCACACATGATCACCATAATCAATAATGTGTAACTCAACACAATCCCACGATCCCACGATCCACGAATATAGGACGTGAGATCGTGGTCAACTGGAGAACAGAGATCACCTATTATAAATAGGGAAGAAGAGAAGAGGAAAATGTAAGCTCAATCTAGTCAATACTCAGACTACAATACAATTATAGTTATCTAACTTGATTGTCGGAGTGTAGATCCTCGGAAACATCAGGGAACTTTTGCAGGTGACGAACGAAGCCTGGGAGGAGCCTTTATAACTAGTGGAAGGTGGTCAATCACGTCAGTTGCCATGTGATGTTGTATGTGTTGAGATGTGTTTGGTTATTTTCATTGTCATGATTATGTGTCTACTAGGGCATTGTTTTATATAACTATTGATAATTAAATAATCATATTAAATATTATAGGCAGATAACTAGAAAGGACTAGAATATTTAATCATGTTCTACCTTGGTATATTTTCTGTTCTGTCTAGGTATATATCAAGGGCACTTTTCTATAGTGTTTATCTAAATACATGAATTTGATTAATTTGAATATCAATATAGATCTAATTCAAGAAAATCTAAGTTGGATATGGATTTGGATGAGGCGGTGATGCCGAGAGATGAAAATTTGAAAATTATTCGATATTAGAAATCTATCTCGCAGATATATTGAGCATTCCCATCACCATAGTTGCATCAGATGTCGCATTCAGTATTGGTGGTAAGGTTCTTAATAAGTATCGAAGTAAGATTTTGCCCGAAAATGCAGAAGCAAAGATTTGCATAAGAGATTGGTTGTATGGGTGCACATGTATTACTATCTAGTTTCAAAATTTTATCTTCCACAAATTTTGTACATATTATAGTAGTCTATTTGTACATATTATAGTAGTCTAAGTATCATTTTTAATTGTACATTTTTTTTCACCTTATGCAAATCCCGATAATGATAATGAAGAAGATGAAGCTATCATTGATATACAAAGTTGGATTGCTCTACTTTCCATTGATGAAAATGTATCTTAATTTGTTAGTTCTTCGGATTTGAGTTTTAAAAAGTTTAGTACTTGGTGTTTTAATAAAGTAGTTTATGGCACTTGGCGTGACTTATGATTTATGAGTGACTTTATAAATTATGTTTTATTAACTATTTGACAGATAATAGTTTTTGTTATTTTAATAGTTGAGAAACTCTTCTATGAGACCGTTCTATCATAAGTTTATGATAAGATCATTCTTTACTTCACATTTTTGTGAGGTTAGTTTATTTGTATATTTTATTAGCCTCTTATTATGTTATTTTTAATTATTTATTTTAAAAAAAATTATTTAAATGTTGTAAATATGTCTATATAGTTAGTTTAGTTGTTTGTGCATTACTTTTGTTTTATTGTACTTTCCTTTATTTACTAAATTTTTTTATTTTGTTAAATATTGTAAATGAACTAATTTAGTAGAAAAACGAACAAACCTTACAAACACACAAATCATCCTAATAAATATATGAGAAATTTTCATTCTACAATAAATTTATGGTGGGACATGCTCACCCAAGACTTTGTGTAACACCCGGACTAGACCACCTTTCCATTGGACAAAATAACCACTAAACTAAAATCCAATCAAGGTGTTACTTATAAATTTACAGTTCAGATGTATTGACTAGCTACCTTTCTAATATGTTTTTTTTTTTTTTCAATTCCTAAAACATAACTTGAAGATGTTACCGCTCGTACTCTTGAGAGGCCTCATAATTGTCAAATATATCCAACCAACTTTTCTTATTCGACATTGTCTTTGAATTTAACTAAATGGTACGATCCTCCTCAATATAGCGAGTATCTAACGATGATCGATCAAGGGCGATTCCAGCGACACCCTTGCCTCACTCTTTCCATCACACCAAAACTACTCTCGTTTCCATCTCTTTGTTCGTAAACACTATATGCTTATATGAAATCTATGATTAACCTCACCGGTGCATTAAGTTATGACACTAGTTAAAGATTAGTTTGATGAAATGTAAATTGATGTAAAGGTTGGAGGTTTTATATATATATATATATATATAGGTATTGAGATTAAGGAATATGATAAAAATATTTAGAAATAGAATATAGATATATTAGGAATATAGATTGTTTTTATTGAGGGTAAAGGTAAAATCTCGTTTCACTAGAAAACTTGGGGGAGTATCCCATACTATTCTAGCTTCTATATTCTCCTTTGCAAACATTGCCAACGAGTGAGCTATCACATTGTTATCTCTCGAAATCTAACATGGGGCCCCAAATTTATTCCTTCTGACTGATTCCTTCAGACTGTTGATCAACTCGGCATAAGACATGGTCAGTGGTTCCAGCTTCCTCACCATCCGGAAAATCTTAAGGCAATCATTGCGTTCTCCAACTCTAGGTCGACCGTTAAACTGATCGCAACTTCCAAAGCCTTTCCCTCAGCGTAAATTGGATCCATGACACCATTCATTATATCTATAGTCGCTCAAAGAAAGTTTCCATCTCCGTCTATAGCCAATACTGCAACTCCTGCTCTTCCCTAACATATGCTAGCATCAAAAGCGATACGAGTCCCTGCTAGCGGTGGTCTCAATAGGGATGTCTCTGAGAGGTCCTCTGAAGTTCTTTCCCGCCAAAAATTTGCTCTCTGAAAAAGATGGAGGTTCGAGCAAACCGAGACTGCAATGTACTCTGCCTCCAGTGATTGTCCGTAAAAGTGCGCTAGTTTTTTTGCAGCCATAAGGAATCACAAAGCATTAACATAAGTTTCGTCATCTTTGTTTCGTTTGAGTTCAAAAGATCGTGAAACCAATGTTCTCCACGGTTTCTACGTGAAGCTCTCACTTGTCCCATTAAACCTGCGGCTCACCAAACCCATTCTGCGAACTGTCATTCAAAGAAAAGATGTTCCGTGGCACCATTGCCTTCTTGGAAGAATGGACAAGTGAGTGGCATGTTCATCATTCTGGCTTAGAGGTTTTCACTCATGGGTAGCGAATCGGTAATGAACATCCAAGCGAAGTGCTTCGCTCTTTACGATACTCGAAGTTTCCATAGCTTGCTCCAAAACTTCTTTTCTGCCGTATTTAGGTCTTCATTATGGAAAAAAACTAGAGCCTTGAGTTTCTACTAGCATATGATAAGTTGTTTTTACCATAAAATTTCCCTGAAGCTTTGTGATGCCACCACCAATGATCATGGCTGCTTCTATCCGCTAGCTTGATTGACAGAATTTTCTCAACATTGTTGGGTTGAAAATGCTTGTTCAGCAGGTCCTTCTTCCACCAGTTTGTATCGGGATCGATGAGGTAAGCTATGAGGGAGATGTTGTTTGGAATTACATCCGGGTGTTGTACGTTGAAACCCTCTGAGGAGGGATCCAAGGGTCGTAGTAGACCCTCATCGTTGTACCCAATCTTATTTTTTTCCTCGATCCCATTCTGACTACTTCTACCCCCTTCAGTATGCTTCTCCACACCCACGAGATATCATTTTCCGGGTAAGCCTTTAGGATTGAGGAGCTTGGAAAAATATTTATCCTTGAAAATTCATACTACTAGGGAGTTTGGTTCCGTCAAGAATCTACATGCTTGCTTTCTAAGTAATGCTAGATTTGTGGCCTTTAGTTCCCTGAATCCAAGTCCTCCATTGCATTTTGCTCGAGTTAATTTAAGCTAGGATACCTAGTGCATTTTATTTTTTGAACCCGTGTCACCCCACCAAAGCTGCGAACCATAGGTCCTATATCATCCAATACTTGATTAGGAATTTCAAAACATCTCATGGAGTAACAAGGGATAGCTTGTATAATTTGATCAGTAGTTCCTTCCCTGCCTTTGACAGATACCGCTCTGTTCATTCATTGATTCTCTGTCTGATCTTGTCCTTCAAAGGCTGAAAGGTCTTGGATTTATTTCTGCCTATCTCCGAGGGTAAACCCAGATATTTTCCATGGGATTCTACCTCAGGGACTTTTAGAAAATCACAGATTCTCACTCTAGTCTCTTGATCTGCATTCGGACTGAACAACACACTCGACTTCTCCGTATTGATACGCTGCCTAAATATACTTTCATATAGGGAGATTGCCCATTGCATGTGTCTTGCTTCTACTTCACTGGCTTCTCCAAATAAAAGCGTATCATCTACAAAAAACAAATAGGACAGTCTTGGTTCATATGTTATAGCTCCAATTCCATTTAGCTTGTTTACCCTCATCAAGCTTGACATAATGTTTGAGAAAACTTCAGAACATATAATAAAGAGGTAATGTGATAAATGACAGCCCTGTCAAATTTCTCTCCCCGGGTTCATCATTCCTTGTTCTCCTTCATTGAGGATGAAGGAGAACGAAACCTAGCTAATGCATTGTCTGATCAAGGCGACAAACTGTACTGGAAAACCCATCCTCATCATAGTTGCACATATAAAGTTCCACTCAAGCCTGTCAAAAGCTTTACTCATGTCTAGCTTCACACTCATGTGGCATTTCCTTCCCATCGTCCTTCTCTTCATGTTATTGTGAAATTCTTGGGCTATCAGGATATTGTCTTTGATAAGCCTTCCAGGTATGAGCACTGATTGTGACTCTAAGATGATCTCTGGCATTATCTTCCTCAACCTGTTTGATACTACCTTCAAGGCTATTCTATATATCATATTACAAAGGCTAATCGAGCGGAACTGAGTGATGTTATCGGGTTTCTGAACCTTTGGAATCAGCACTATGTGCGTGTGATTCATAGAGGATTCAAGGACACCTATATTCAGGAAATTAAGTATAAAAACAGTTACATCATCACGTACAATATGCCAATTTTTTTATAGAAAACATGGCTCATATTGTTGGGTCCTGGTGACTTGTAGTGGTGCATCTGCTTCACTGCTCATGCCACTTCCTCCACTGTACATGGACGAGTGAGGTTGCTTGCCATCTCCGTTGTGATTTTTGGCTCCTTTCGATGGTGACTATGTAGAGAAAAGGCTTCCAAAGTAATCCAACAAAATTCACTCGATGCTTGTATCATCTTTCCTCGGAATGTTATTCAAATCCTTCAGGGCTTCAATCTTGTTCATCTTTCTCCTCTGTGTTGCGAAGTGGTGAAATAATTTTGTATTCTTGTCACCCTCCTTGTACCAGTGCTTTTTTGCCCATTGTCCTCACTGTATACTTTCTGCTTCTTGCAAGATCTCATGTTCATATCTCAACTTTGTAATCTTGTCCTTCACTTCCTGCATGATTACTCCCTCCAACAATCTTGTACTTCTTTTTCTATCTCGGCCATTCTTTTTGGTAGGTTTGGAAATTCCTTCTTGCTCCAGTTCAACAGACCAATCGAGCAAGCTTCAAGCTTCTCTGGAAATAGAGAATCTGAGGTCTCCCAAGTATCTTTTACAAGTCTTTCATAATCCTTTGATAGTATCCACTTAGCTTCTAAGCGGAATCTCTTCTTTCTCCGAAAGTATTTAGCCGACAGCTCCCTAGAGCATAGCTTCACTAGCATGCACATGCAAAGATGGTCCGAATGCATGGTTGTGATGTTCAAGGTAGTTGACCATGGGAAGTGGTCATGAAGTTTCTAGTTGCAAGTGGCTCTATCTAGCTTTCTTCAAATTCGGCGCCGTTGCATTTTTTATCCAGGTAAATAATGGTCCCGAAAAACCCATGTTGAAGAGACCACACTAGTCCAGAGCTTGCTTGAACCTTGTGATCTGCCCTTCAGCTCACGACCTAGATCCTTGAAACTCCTCTTGAGTTAAAACTTCATTGAAGTCACTGACACATGACCATGGAAATTCTGGCTCATTTACTAGGGTTCGGAAATGCTCCCATGATTCCCTCCATTGTGCAATGTCTGACTGCCCGTATACTCCAGTGAGCCAAATTTGGTCATCTCCATAAGTAACAAAAGCATCAATAAATATACTCGAGTAATACTTCAAATCCACTACTATGTTTTTATTCCACAAAAGAGCCAGACCACCCGAGTTACCGATGCGGCCTTGCGACTCAACACACACACCAGAAAAAATTAAATTAGACTTTAACTTTTCTATTTCTAATGCCGAACTCTTAGTTTCACAAAGAAAAACAATATCTGGTCTCTTTAAGTACAACAAAGTGCGCAGTTCCCGAACTACCCAGACTCTCTCCAGTCTGCGGCAGTTCCAACTGAGGATATTCATTGGCCCTGGTAGGGCGGGGTCACTGCCACTGCCTCATCTCCACCTGAACCTGCCAAGGTAGGGGTTGTCGTATTGCTGTCTTCATTACCATTTTACTTCTCGTTTTCCCCTCTAGTGCTAAGAGGTATTCTCTCGGGTTTGAAATCTTTTGCTCTCTTTCTTCTTGTCTCGGGTATTAAGATCCCATCATCAAGAATAAGCTTTCCCTTAGAGCTCTTCGATTGCACCGCTAGGTTCTCTAGGATTTCACCTTTCTTCAGATTCACCACCGGTGTAGTCGGCGGTTTTGCTATCCTATCAAGCTTGCATTGAATCTTTCCAGCAAGAGATTGTTTGCTAGGTTTCGAGTTTAGAGTCTTTGAGGTAGCCTCTAACTTTTGAGCTAGATTCCTTGCTGACGGTCTTCTCTTAGCCTTTGGTGAGGCTCTCTTCTTATATCTTGCAATCATGCTAGCCCATTTCTTTGCCGGAGTGTCGTAGTGGACTGGAATTTCCTTCATTAACGGGCTTAGCAGAAGCAGGTTCTCCATGCTGGTAGGCTCTTGGTTATCATCTTTCTTCTCTTTCAGCTTGGGCATTGCGGCATCTGTCCCCGTGGTGAAATTTATAATCTCCTGCGATGCTTAAGCATTTTCAGCCCTCCGGAATCTTTCAAGCTCTTTGTTCCTCACTGCTTGCTGGTTTATCACCTCTGTCCTCTCACCTTCGATTGGTTCTCCATGGTTTGGCCATTCTCACCCACCTCTTCTTCGGGTTTTCCAGTCTCATCTACAGCCATCTCATTTAGTTTCTTGGTGTCTTGACAAATTCTGGCAAGAATACGTCGAACTCTAGGCTCTTGGCTATATCGTGGTACTTCTTTGCTAATATTGTTTCGGTAATCCTCGAGGGTTAAGCGATCCTCCACAGATTTTGACAAGCGCCAAATTTTGACATGCGATTTTCCCACGTCGTTAGATGGGATCCCCGCGAGTGCCAAAATATAATTTATATTTCACCTACGAACTACCGACTACTATAGAGTAGCTAGCGGTAAGCAGGGGTCGAACCACAGAGAGAAGAGATTTGTTTGGATGGTTTACAATAGATTCCTAAAACACACATACATACACATATATATACATATATATTATATAGAAAGCAAGGTAAATAGGGGGTTTGTGAATTGGTTTATTACACTACGAAAGCAAGTAAACTAGCTACACTACAACACTAGCACTACAAATACAAGGCCTTGGGAGGCAATTGACTTCGACTTCTAGCTATCGATTTATCATTGAGAAACGCTTCACATATAAGGTGTGACCATAAGTCGTGAATGACTCATCTCCAAGTGGAGACAAGCATCCTATTCTCGCGATAATAGCTAGAGAGAATGAAAGCATCACTCAATAGCCCTCACCATCGATTCAACTAGATGATAGCGTCTTCGGTAACTCGACAATGGTATTGGGATCGGAGAACCGACAAACTAACCACACTCGCCGATAGCGTGAGCATGTAAACAAGAAATTTGATGACTACCGAGAACCGAGAGGTTCCTAGTTTGCTACAACGTGATGTTGGGGTAAACGGTCGTGTTATACCCGTGAATCTAACGACTCGAATGCATACATAATCATATGGTAGAAATGAATCCTCGACTCTAGTTCACAACCACATATGAGGAGGACACAATGATAGCATTATATCCCTACCTCAACATACAATTGACTCACATTCAATCCAATGAGAATTCCAAATCTAACAACTAACATTCACCACATTCAACATGAGAATTTCACAACCTTAATTAACAACTAATAACTCTACGATTACAACTACATTACACTACAACTACCAAGCAAGAGGGTTGTCACCACCCAATCACTTCTACAATTACTCTAACAACTACATTAACTAGAGATAGGGTTTAAGACCACAACTCACTACCTAGGAGGCATGCAATTCATTCACAATACAAAGCCCATGGCAAACTTAGCAAGATTAAGCACATTCATACACAATTCAATCACATTCATCAAATGATAATCAAACCAAAATGAAAGCATATTAAAGCCAATAACAATCTCAAACCAAAAGTGTAATCAATAGCTCCCAAGGTGTGTTTAAGCTACA
>JAAGWI010024632.1:0-10295 GCA_012274505.1 Galium porrigens var. tenue
TCGAGACATTCATTTCCAACATATGATTACATGCTTCGAGTTCCTAGACTCGTGGGTATAACGCGATCGTTTACCCCAATATCATGTTGTAGCAAGCTAGGAACATTTTAGTTATTGGTAGTTGTCAAATGTCTCATTACATGCTCATGCTATCGGTGAGCTGAGCGAGTTTGTCGATTCTCCGATTTCAATGCTATTGTCGAGTTATCTATGATGTTATCATATAGGTGAATCGATAATGAGGGCTCTTGAGTGATGCGGCCATCCTCACTAGCTATTGTCGAGAGAATATGATGTTTGTCTCTAATGGGAGATAAGTCATCCACGACTTATGGTCATAAATCTTATATATAAAGCGTCAAACCTATGATAAATCGATAGTTAGAAGTTGAAGTCAATTGCCTCCCAAGGCCTTGTATTTGTTGTTAGTTTAATCTAGTTTCGTTTGTTTCGTAGTGTAGTAAACCAACCTCAAACCCCCTATTTATATTTCTTTCTATATAATATATATAAGTATGTATATAATCTTAGCTAACGGACTAAAACAAGTCCCTTCTCTGTTTGGTTTGACCCCTGCTTCCCACTATCTACTCTATAGTAGTTAGAAGTTATAGGTGATTACAAATAGTATTTTGATTTAATGGGATTCCCATTTGCGACGTGTAGAAAATGGTTGTCATCCATAATAGACAGAGTTATTGGTGAGAAACAGATTTTCATCTGTTTAGGTCCTTCTATCAGATGGTGTATTCTTCCCATTCTACCACCGGGATCTTCACTTTCTCTCCCCGTCTGGGATTTCCCGCGGAACAAGCGGGACTCTATCCGAGAATGGCATAAGAGGGGTTACTACACCTTTAACTCCGAGGAGTATCCGACACTGGAGTGGAATAGGTCATTCGAAGGGGAGCCTACCTGGATCCCCTACTTGAAAGCATATCGCAAAGACATTCCCTTCTGGCTTCGCATTCTCTGGACCTCACCCATTATTTTAAGAGTGGGAACTTAGCCTACTCTTGGCCGAAGGAGGTGTACCGTCTCGGCACCTTTACTAAGGGTCGATGGTATGCAAAGTGGGACACCCCAGGTATGTTATTCATGATTACAACCATTAGACACTTTCTTTCTCTTGTTCTAGCTACTATGTTTATGCACTCGCCGTGGTACAGGCAGCACTGCCTTACATGGGCCCAGAGAGGCCCTTCAGAGGAGCGAAGAGGCCCAAGAAGAAAAGGTATTCTACTGTAACCAACTATGAGGGAACCCTGACCCCGAATGTCTCAGACCCGAAGGTGGTTCAGGCCAAGTCCGGGGCTCAGAAGGGTGCCCCTGCTCTTCGGGAGAGGCCAACCCCGCAAGTGTCTGCTTGTGACAAGGGGGCTGACCCCTTTACAGTTCCTTCCCAGAGCAGGAGTGCAAAGCACCAGGCCCCTCTACCACCTTCTTTTGCCGAGACTGAGACGTAGGGCTTCGATGTGTCCCTGTCGGGTGTCCAAATTCTGCCCTCAGTAAGAAGAGAAAGATGGAGACTCCCTCCGTGAGCAGGCTCAAGATAGGGCAGGAGTAGATGGTCGCTGATTGTGCCTCTACGAACCCTCCCGAGCTCACCCTAGTTTGCCTTCTTACTCATCCTTCTCCTTACCCTTGTTAATTCCTAGCTGTCTGACTCATTTTTTGTTGCTCTGCAGGGCTCTAACTTCGCGCAATCTCTGCTTGGCTCAGTAGAGTTTTGTGATGCCTTAGACTTGGCTTACAAATGCCATAACTCAGACTTCATCAAGCATCTCCGAGCTACAGATGGGAGGTCTGTGTCCCTTCAATAGTAGCTTGACAGTGCCAAGAACGAGATCCGAATGTTGAGGATGTTGTCAGCGAGGGAGCAGAGGGAATACAGTCTGGCACTTTTTGACAAGGTGTTTGGTAGTATCACTTTCGGGGATGCCATGAGAGGGCTCATACGCAAGGCCAATGCCATGCAGAGCCATAAAGTTTACAAGGAATTTTGGGGGTGGATCCCTGCTGTCTACTGGGAGGGTTATAAAAAGTCTTACTACAACTCTCCGGCTGAAGCCTGCTTCCTCATGCCTTTCATGGATTCTGCGCGAGGGGCTTAATCCGGCAGTGTGGAAGATGGCATGCTCAAGCTAAGGTCCACAAATTCCCTGAGGACATCGCTAACCTAACTGTAGCCGTTCCAAATCCCCATCCTTGTACTCCCATCGGGCTTGCTACTCCCGAGACTCCGAAGTACTGCGAATACTACCTGGAGTCAGAGTGGTATGATTTCAAGGATGACGGGGTCCTCGCTCCTCCCTTGGGGACCGTAGATAGAGGCGACATCACCCCTCAACCTAGGAACTATATTTAATTTCTTTTGGCTTCTTAGCCTCCCTCATGTACTCTTTTCTTCATTAATAAAATTTTCTGTTCTACCTTATCTGAGTATTCTTTTAATTTCTAGTGTAGGGACATAGTGTTGTATCAAGCCCCTCTTCCCCTTTCGTACGAGAAAGGTGCTTCTTCTGCTTCTTCCTCTGCCCACCAAGACTGCCCCCGCTGCTTGATTTACCATCAAGCCCTGCTCAAGTGGCGCCTTGGGAGGGAACAGAGCAGGAAGGTTTTAATCAGTGTAGGGTTGGGTCCCCTTCTGTCGGAGTTTCCATCGATGGGTGTCTTTGCCTTATTTCTTAGAAAAGTCCAACACCACTTTGGCTCGGTGGTTAAATATTACACCATGGCCTCCGACCATGTGAATAATGTTTTGGAGATGGATAAAACCATTAGAGATTTGGAGGCTTCGCACAAAGAATTCAAGAGTTGTATGCAAGAGGAGCTGCAACTGGCTTGGGGGTTATGACGACTACAGTACAAAGCTCAAAAGGCTTTAAAAGAGCACCATAGAGCGGGAGGCTGAAATCAACCTTGAGTTGGAGAATCGGGCCCTTACTTTCCGAAACAAGGTGCTAAAGGAAGCATTGACCACCCTTCATTTTTCTTGGTATCTACATGGGCTCCAGATGGAGCAGGTGGGTCTGGCACCTTATGATAATATTCCCGCAGCTGTGAATGAACTAATCTCTTTTTTCGAGCGCACTAGGTGAAGCACAGAAGATTCCAAGTATTATCCCGCCTATGTGAAAGCTCAGGAGTAGCGCAATCGTATCCAAAGGCATGAGGTATACCCTCATTCATTATGGGTGGTGCCTCCGAGGGAGGACGTCGATTATGCCTATGAGCGTTACGAGAATCTCCCTCGGCATGTGGACTTAGAAGAGGTGAAGAAGCAGATCACTCGTCTCTAGGAGGAAGCCGCGGCTATGCGCCTAGCTGACTTTGCCAAGAAGGAATCTAAAGGCAAGAAGAAGATTGCCGTGAAGAAAAAGAAGAAACAGGAGGGTAAGAAGGGGTGAAGGGGTTAAGGGGTTAAGGTTAGAGCATCGGCATCAAATGAGAGCATCGGCCCTATATATACACCTGCGCCTGGGGATTCTAACAAGTGCTCTCATTTTATGCCGATGCTCTAACTTCTGCCAGAAGGGGTTAAGGTTGTGGGTATTTCTGACTCCGAGGACGATGCCCCACATCGTGGAGTTACTTAACGAATTGAACTGCCTTTGCTGGGGCTTCTAGTTCGGGTGCACGCAGAGATTAATATTAGTTTGTAGTACTTAGCGAAATATGAAATGTAAATACATGAAAATGTGTAATGCAAATACTAATGTAAAATTTTGTTCAATAAAATTCTCCTTCATTGATCCATGTCACTGTCCTAGTGTCCTTTAGATGAATACAATGATTTCTAACATAGACATCCTACCTTTATTGTCCTCCTCGCAAGGCTGCACAGCAGGTTCCACTACCGGGAGGCCTGCCCTTCTTCCTCCGGGGAATAATACCCCGTGACCCTATTATGCTTTGGAGGTTCTATCATCCATAGAACCTTCTCATGTTAGCTATGTTCCATCTCCGAGGGATCTGTTTCCTATCAGAGCCCTGCAGGACATAGCTACCTCCTGGATGGGATTCCAAAACCTTGTATGGACCTTTCCAGTTTGGAGCCAACTTTCCTTCCTTTTCCACGTGGCTTTTGTCATTCCTCCTCATTACCCATTCTCCCAGGGAAAACTGTTCATTATGTACCATCCTGTCATGGTACCTCTTCATCATTTCTTTCACCTTAGCCTCATGCAATGAGGTTTGCTCGCATTTTTCCTCTAGCAAGTCTAGATCGAGTATGCACTGTTCCTCATCCCCTTCTGGCTGGGACACCATGGCTGGAAGGCTGGGCACCTCTATCTCCGCGAGTATGACTGCCTTGGACCCGTAGACCAAGCTGTACGGAGACTCCCCTATAGCTGAGCTCTTCATTGTGCGATACACCCACAGGACACTGAGGAGCCCCCATATCCAGTTCCCTCTGGCTCCTTCTAGTCTTGCCTTGATCCCATTTACAATCATCCGATTGGTCACCTCTATTTGGCTATTTTCTTGGGGGTGGTATACGGAGGTCAGCTTATTCTCGATCCCATACTTCTGGCACCAGGACTTGAAAGGATCATGTTCAAACTGTGCACCATTGTTTGTAACTATGATTTTAGGGATACCATACTGACACACAATGTTTTTCCAGCAGAATTTCATGCCCCCTGATGTTGGTAAGTGCTTCAGCTTCCACCAACTTAGTAAAATAGTCAATGGCCATGATCAAGTATTTAGCTTCGCCCAGCGCTGTGGGAAAAGGGACCAACCAGGTCGATACCCCATCGTGAAAAGGCTAGAATCCTGTAACCCCTATTATCTCTTCCTAGGAGACATGGATGATGGGTGCAAACCTTTGACACTGCAAGCATGCCTGTATGTGATCTTGGGCGTCCTTGAAGAGTGTTGGCCAGTAGTATCTCATACACAAAATATTTCATACCATTGTGCGAGCCCCCTGATGGCTACCATTGGGGCCTTCGTGCACTTCCTTGATCAGGTGTTTCTCCTTAGGCACCTCGACGCACTTCAAGAGGGACTGCAGGTGGCCTTTGTTATACAATAATCGATCTAACAAGGTATATTTAGGAGCCTTCACCCTCACCTTCAGAGTGGCTACCCTATCCACAGGGGTGGTGCCTTCCAGTAAGTATGCTCGGATCGGTGCCATCCATGAATGTTTCGGACCATCTCTCCTACATATGTCACTTGCCCTTCTTCATAGCTTTTCTTACTTAACATTTCCATCAGCAGTTTCTGCCCCAGTTTTGGTTTCAGCTCTGATGATGCGAGCTTACTAAGTGCATCCATCTTACTGTTCTCTTCCTTGGGTATCTGTGTCAACTTGAAACTTTTGAACTCTGCAACCATAGGCTTTACCATATCCAGGTACCTTTGCAGGCTCCTCTCTCTTGCCTCATATTCCCCATTTACCTGTTGTACCACAATCTGCGAGTCGCTATATGCTTCCAGTGATCGGGCCGCCAACTCCTTTTCCAGTTGAAGCCCTACAACCAGGGCCTCGTACTTCACCTTATTGTTGGTGGTTTTGAAGCTGAACTACAACGCATAGGGGTACTTCTTCCCTTCTAGGCTGGTAAGTAGAACTCCCACTATGCCCACTGCATGCAAAGAACCATCAACATGAAGTTTCCACTTAGGCCCCTCCACCTGTCTGGTTGAGTCCGAAGCGTCGACTGCCTCGGCTGATTCATTCAAAAAATTAGCCAATGCCTGCCCCTTGATTTCTTTTCATGGCTGAAATCATATTTCATGTTCTCCCACCTCGATTGCCCACTTTATCATTCGCCAAGATGCCTCTGGCTTCAACATGATCTGCTTCAGGGGTAGTTTGTCAGGACAACGATGAGGTGCACCTGAAAGTATGGTTTCAGCCTCCTAGAGGCATGCACTAACGCTAGGAACAACTGCTCCAACCTTGTAGCAGTGCCCTACTTATGAAGTATACCGGGTGCTGCTTCCTATCTACCTTATTTACCAGAACTGCACTAATGGCCTCTACTGACGCGGCTATATATAAAAATATCTCCTCACCCTTATCAAGCTTCATTAGCGTTGACAGGCGCTCTAGGTGCTTCTTGAGTCCCTGAAATTCCTCCTCGCATTCTTTTGTCCACTCGAACTTCCTAGCCCTCCGTAGGATGTTGAAAAATGGCAACTACTTCTTTGCCCCATTCGAAAGGAAGCGACTCAAGGCTGCTAGGGATTCAGTCAAGCTTTGCACATCTTTGGTGGTTTTTTGTGATGCCATCCGAGCTATGGCTTCAACCTTTTCTGGGTTTACATCGATTCCCATGCTCGACACCATAAACCCCAGAAACTTTCCTGCATGAACCCCTATAGTGCTTTTAGATGGGTTAAGTTTTAAGTTCACCGTCCTCAACTTCCAGAACATTTTTTCTAAATCCCGTAAGAAGTCATCCTGGCTCCTGCTCTTTACCACTATGTCATCGACATATATTTCCATATTTAACCCACCTGCTCCTTGAAAATTCTATCCACCATCCGCGAATAAGTGGCTTCAGCATTCTTCAATCCGAAGGGCATATTTTTGTAGCAAAAGGTTCCTTTTCTGCCATTTGGATCCAATGGTACCCCTTATGTGCATAAAAAAAGGCCAGCACCTCGTACCCTGTAATGGCCTCCACCAGTTGATCAACTAAAGGCAACGGGTAACTATCCTCAGGACAACTCTTGTTTAGGTCTGTAAAGTCGATACACATTCGCCAACTTCCATCCGGCTTCTTGACAAGTACCGGATTGGCGATCCACTCAGGGTACATAATCTCTTCACTACATCAACCCCTTTAGCTTTTGCACCTCTGTCTTTATCACTTCTGCCCTTTCGCTGGCAAACACCTTCCTCTTTTGCCTCACTGGCTTAACCGATAAGCTTACATTCAGTTTGTGGAATGCAAATTCCGCAGGTATACCAGTGAGGTCATGAGTGTTCCACGCGAAAAAATCTTCGAATTGGGCCAGGAGTTCCCTCAATCTATCATTCACATCCACCGAGAGGTTTCTCCCTATTCTTAGAACCCCACGGTCTCCTACCTGCATTTCTTCAACTTCAGAATGAGGGGCCTCCCCGTGCACAGCCCCTATAGTTGCCTTCTTGGCCTTCTTAATCACCGTCAACATGTAGCTCCATGCCACCGTCTGACTTTCCCGGACCGACGCCACCCCCTGCTCAGTGGGAAACTTCATGATCAAATAGTACAGAGAACAGATGGCTCGGGCTTGGGTCATATATGGTCTCCCTATGATTATGTTGTACGATAGTGGAGCATCGATAATTGTGAAGTCGCACAACACTAAGGTTCTCATGTACCCGTTTTGGTCATCCACTACTACCACCATAAGAGATATGGTTCCTAAAGAGATCTCCGTTCGTCCTATGAATCCTGAAAGGGGGATGTAGAGGGCTGGAGGTTCTGCCTTCCAATTCCTAGTTGGTCAAAGCAGGATGTAAACATAATATCCACACTACTCCCATCGTCTATGAAAAATCTTCTGACTATGAAGCCATCCAAATCTGCCGATATTACCATTGGACCCGAATGGGGCACCTGGGGGGACCGCATCCACCTCGAAGAACGTTATGGTCTCACTAGGTTGGAGCTTTTTGACATGCACCTCTCCTTCCAGGACATACCGTGTTTGGGCACAAGCAGATGAGCCGGTGTGTCCCTCCCCTGCAACATTGTGGATAACGTTGATCATCCAGTTTGGTGCCACAGGTGCATGTACTCTTAGGGCCTGATTCCCTACATTGTTTCCCCAAGCATTTCTACCGCCTCTGTTCCTGTTATTCCTCCAGTTTTCTTCCTTGGGGGCCTTGCTGCGGTGCGTCCCTCAGACCTTCAACCGCCACACAGTCCCAAAACTAGCCTTGCTCTATCAACATCTTTATCTCCATTCGTAAACTCCTACATCCCTCTATGGTGTGTCTATTGGACTTTTGGAATGCGCACCACTTCTCCGCGTTCGCCTCAGAGGGTGTTCCTTGAATTGGGGCTGGATCCGCAAAGATGTTCCGGTGAATGGTCAATATTTTCGTACGTGACTTAGAAAGTGGGGTATACACCTATGTTCAGGTTTTGGCCCACGGGCCCCTGATCTTGTTTCACCGTTTTGTCTGGTTTCGGTTTCCTGTCTCCCATTTCAGAAAAGAAACCCTCCACCTCTTTCCTTTTTTGGGTTGCATCGTTCACTACGCAATATAGTTCCACCGCCATCTGCAGTTGGTGGAAAGTCCCCGATATATTTTCCATCAACTTCTGGAACAACACATCGTCCCTTAACCCATTGATGAATCCGCTGATTATAGCTTTCTCTTGCGGCCGTCTGTCCACCACCTTCATACTATCCTCCATGTATCTTCGATAATAATCCATAACCACTTTCCCTGCCTTCTGCCTCATGGCCAGGAGCTCCGGCAATGGTTTGGATGTCCTCTTCAACTGGGAGTATCTATGTAGGAGGACCCAGGAGAAGTCATAGTAATCCCTCAAACTTTCCCGAAGGAGTGCATCAAACCAAGACAAACAATTACCCCTAAAATACGAGCCCACCAACTTACACCGAAGAGGTTCTGGAATGTCCCTTGACATCATCAGATTCTGATACATCCTCACGAACTCCTCCAGATCTGACTCCCCATTGAACTTGGGATCCCCTCCGGCACCCTCATGCCCGAAGGCCAAGTATAGCTAAGGATAAAGGCAGTCCAAGGGGATGTTGGTCTTGTATCATTTCTTCCGACTAGCCTTTCCAAGCGTGCCTCCAAAGAGTTAGGATCCGACGTGTATGGGTGGTCCATCACATACGGGTATCCTACTGCTGCAACGTATCCGTATCTTCCGTGCAGCGCTGTTATTCCTCCTCCAGACCCAGCTCCATACCCTTGCATTGCATACGCCGGAGGTCCTCCATAGAATGCCGAAGGTGGTCCTCCTGACCATCCAAACTTCTGGAAACCAGCCCCTGGGGCCACCCCTCTAATGTCCTCCATGACGATAGTCCATGCTCGGGGATATCGTCGGTGGGATGAATGTCATTCCTAGCAGTAAGCTCCGGTTGCTCGTTAGGCCCGGGGAATGCAACTCGTCCTCTACGTTTATGACTACTCTACACTGCTTCGTGGCCGGGGGCACAAATGGGGGCTGCGAGGTGTGCGTCGCGAGCGTAGATGGTGAAAGCAAAACTGGGATCGAGGTAGCGGGAACCAAAGTGGGGCAGAGGACACAAGGGCTGAAATTGTAGAACCCGTGACTAGGGGCTGTGAGGCTGCGACTCTCGATGATTGGTTCTTCTACAGCAACCAATTTTGATATTCTTCCTGTCGAGGTTGGGCAAGCTCATGCAAGCCCGACTCTTCCTACGTGAGCTCGTGCCCTAGAGCTCTCTCGGGTCATTGTTCATTTCTTTGGGCTTGTGCCTCTCTTCGAGGTTGTTCTTGGAGCTGTTGGAGGATTAGTTTTGCTTCCTCCTCTGGTGCGACAGGCTTTGAGGCGGAAGCCTTTGTTCCCTTCTTCCGAGGCGTCATTTCAGTCAACAATGTCAATGAAAGGAAAGTGGAAACCCACCAATTTGGGTCCCACTGGGCGTGCCAACTTGATGAAGGGTCTTTCAGCCTCTGAAGGGGGTTTTTGAGCGGTAGTGCATTCAGATGGCTGACCGTATGGACGGGAGACCTGTAAAACAGAACCCCGGAACCACCTGAGGGTAACTGCTCTGGTGTGGTGAAGAAATGTGGGCCTTTGGAAAGTACAGAATGTACGAAAGAGAGCTTAAAGGTCAAAAGAGAATAATCTTATCTGGCTAATGGTGGAGGTATTTATAGTCACCAAGTTTACTGATACTCAAGGAGAATGACTCATTTGTGGTCCTGCACATGGTGAGTCATCCTGTACCTGCTAGAGACACAAATACGTGATCGTGTACTTGTTTTTCCACACGGCGTGCGTGGGAGATCGTACGAACCAGCAGGGGGAGGGGGTTCGTACGCTTGATCCGCCTGGGTTAGGTTAGAGGCAATCAAATGGGTTGGGCCTCCTATCATCAAGCATCAACAAATTCTCTTCTCTTTGTGCATTCCATTACAAATTTTTATTCTAACAAATTAAGCACGTGGTTATTAAGTATTGAGAGTATAGCTTAAATATTTGTTATTTGAAGTTCTATGACAGCAAGCAGTTGAGATAGTTGAGGGTACGTAGGGCTGTCAATTCGGGTTAAAAGGTCGACCTCGGGTTCGGGTCGAAAAAGTTTGGGTTGAGACGTGTCGGGTCAAA
>JAAGWI010024660.1:0-11291 GCA_012274505.1 Galium porrigens var. tenue
TCTTCAACAATTTACAGTTTTACACAATACACATAGATTTCACAAAATGCAGAAAGTAAGTACTCCTATATAATAAAAAAATTGACAGCTTTCAATCCATATATAGAATATTAGTAAAAACAAGAAGGGAAAAGAAAACTCACAGAGATGATTTATTGGAATAATGTGAAGTCGGGCGACGGTGGAAAACAAGAAGGACTCAGAATACCGCCTTCTTGAACGAGTTCAATTTCAGCGCTGAAGGCAGAGGAACTGATGGAATAGCAGGAGTTTTGGGCTTGGGCGACGGCGGGCGTCGGGCAACTGCGGCTGAGGAGCCGGGCGACGGGGTGACAGCGGCTGAGAAGATGGGGGAGTCGGGCGACAGGGGGAGTCAGACGGTAGGTGAGGAGCCGCGGTTGGCGCAGATTTGGGGCTGGGCTATCGAGCTCGACAGAAGTCCCAGATTTTGGACCAAATGTGTCAAAATTTGGAAATACCTGTACCCAACCCGACCCGCCGTATCCTTTTTCGGTTGACCGATCTGGTACGGTCAACCCATTGGGGGTACGTATTTTAGCCGTACCCGTATCCGGTATGTACCGGGTACGTACCGGGTACCTTACTTCACCCAAAATCAACGTACCCGTGCAACATAGATCACCACAAAGGATTTTCTTGGAGAAATAAGGGCTTGTGTTTATATATCAAGTATATGGTTTTAAATTTTCTAATCAGTAGTGTCCCTATAATTAATGAAAAGATAAAAATAGCCTTGATAAAGTGATCAAGAATCCTAGAAAATAACAATTCGGTGACCTAGAATATCAGTTTTGAAGTAAGGTGACCAAAAGTTTAAGTTTTATTTAGCTTGGTGACCAATAATAGAATTCACTCAAGAAAAAAAAATGTTTTTTATGAAATTAAACTTAATTTGGTTATCTGATTTTATTTTTTAATACAAATGTTTTTCACTTCATTCAGTTTACTTTAGTTAATTTCAATTTAGCAAGAAATAAATTTAAGAAAACATAGCCTCACAACATTCAAGTAAATTTTTTATTTTGAACTAAATCGAACAAGAATATTATAACATATAATTAATGACACACTTACATATGAATAACCATGAGACAAAAAGTCTTAACGTACTCTTTCTCAATTATATTTGCACACTTTAACTTTTCTCAGTTGATTTAGAAAATATTTGATCATTAATATCTATAATTATGTGCAAATACAAGGTACAAAATTTGGATATTTTGAAAATACATGGTATTACTAATCCAAGATCACATATAATATTATTCTAACTTATTTATTAATTAAATTTTAAAGTCAAAGTTAATTAGCATTAACTAGATGAATAGTCAATTGTAGAATCAGTTGGAATAGAGGGAGTAAAGTTTTTCTATATTGACTAATGCCATGTTCTTCTGAATTTTTTTTACTAAACTAAACTAAGAAATTGAAAATTAATGTATTAAAAAATAAAATAAATATATCTAAATTATGATGAATTTCATAAATCTATTCGTTACTTAACTAGACGGGTGTTAGAATCTACACACCGTTAGAATACTTCACTCCAAATTCAGCAAATCTCAAAGTTGCGAAATTGCCGAATCTGGTGAAGGTCGAAATCAGGTCAAATGAATTCATTACTATTTCCTGGCAGTGTTGTGTCTGCTTACGGATCTTGTGGAGTTGTGTGGTGGGGGCTGATGTCATTGACTTTTCTATTCCAACACCATCAATTTCCTGAAACTTCAGAACAATCCAACTTGGACATTACCTTGCACATGATAAGAAAGGATAAGATGATGCACTGAGAAGAAGAGCATTTTGCTGGGCTTCTGAGTGATTTGGGGATACAGAATGGAGGATAGCCGAAACCAAAAAATGGGCGATGGGGTTCTCGTGTTTGCAGTGAATAATGTCAAGTTTGAGCTCGCCACCGTAGACCCGTCTACCACCTTGCTTCAGTTCTTGCGTTCCGACACTCGTTTTAAGAGCCCCAAGCTAAGCTGCGGTGAAGGTATCCCTTTCGTTGCTTCTTTAATGTTAATTTCATGCTGCCCAAACTGCATTTAACCTCTGATATACATGTTTGACTATGATAGTTATGGCCTATTCTTTTTGACTGAACTAATCTGAACTGAAATGAAATGCAATTAAGTTGGAAAGAAGAGCCTGTCGTAACAAAAAAGTTGATATTTAGACTTCACTTCATTATATTTATTAGGGGTGCGCAAAAGTTGATATTCATTACATATTGTTACTTGTGTATTCACTTACATTTATGGTCAACTTCGACGGAAAGAAGTTATGAGCAGTTGATTTGGAATGGAATGGAGTCATATGATTATTCTGTCCAGAGTAGCTCTTATTTAAAGGAATTCTGGGAATTTCATGGGCTGCCAATCCAGAAACTCATATAACTCACCAATGGTCAGCAATGTCTGATGTTTGTGTCTATCTGCTATTCCTGTGCCCACTCAAACAACACATATTCTGTTTTTTTCCCCCTCTCACAGACGGTTAAAAATTAATATCTGTAAGCACATATAATCATATTAAAAAAATAGATGGTAAAAAAAAACTTGCCACTATAAATCTTATGTGATCCTTCATTATACTATTGTTGGTTATATTTCATTTGAAATTTAAGGTCAAAGTTTACCATCTGTGGAGTTCTACCTGTGATGAATGAAGTACTTGTCAATCTAGTAACCAGTTTTTTTTTTTTTGTTTGACTGGAGCAGGTGGTTGTGGTGCATGTGTGGTTATGCTGTCCAAGTTTAACCCAGTTCTTGACCAAGTTGAAGACTTTACTGTCAGTTCTTGTCTTACTCTTCTTTGCAGTATTCATGGCTGTTCTGTTAAAACGAGTGAAGGCATTGGAAATAGTAAAGATGGTTTCCATCCAATTCATCAGAGATTTTCGGGATTTCATGCTTCTCAATGTGGCTTCTGCACTCCTGGAATGTGCATGTCATTATATTCTGCACTAACAAATGCCAACAAGTTGCAAAGGCCAGAACCTCCAACAGGCTTTTCCAAGCTTACTGTTTCCGAGGCTGAAAAGGCTATAGCAGGTAATCTTTGTCGCTGTACTGGATACCGACCAATAGCTGATGCCTGCAAAAGTTTTGCTGCAAATGTTGATTTGGAGGACTTGGGGCTGAATTCTTTCTGGCGGAAAGGCGAGCCAGAGGAACTAAAACTAAGTAGATTGCCTTCGTACAATCCAAATCAGAATGTCATTGCACATCCAGAGTATTTAAAAGGCCAGTCCAAATTAGCAATGAAGTTGGACTCAAAAAATTATTCTTGGTACAGTCCTGCCACTCTAGAAGAGCTCAGAAGCTTGTTGAACTCTACTGCCTTTGAGGATGGTAGACCACCAGTTAAGCTGCTTGTTGGTAACACAGGGATGGGATACTACAAGGAACTGGAGCACCATGGCAGATTCATTGATTTAAGATATATACCTGAACTTTCAAGGGTAAGAAGAAATCACAAAGGAATCGAAATTGGAGCTGCTGTATCAATTGCTAAAGTTATTACATTCCTGAAGGATGACGACATTGTCAATTCTTCTTCTTCTAGTAAGTTGGTGTTCCAAAAGATTGCAGATCATATGGAGAAAATTGCTTCAGGTTTCATTAGAAACTCAGCTAGTATTGGTGGGAATTTAGTGATGGCACAAAGGAAAAGTTTTCCTTCAGATATAGCTACGATACTTCTTGCTGTATCCACTACTGTTAGTATAGGAACTAGTGACAAGCATGAGGTTCTTGCATTGGAAGAATTTTTACAACGTCCACATCTAGACTCAATGGATGTGCTTCTGACTGTACAAGTTCCGTTTCTGGAGCCAAAAAGAATCTGTAACCTCACAGCATCTGATTCCGAAATATACTTCGAGACCTATCGTGCTGCACCTCGACCCCTGGGTGCTGCGTTGGCTTATCTGAATGCTGCTTTCTTGGCTGATGTGTCTCCTCATGTAAATGGAGTACTTGTAAATCACGTGAACTTAGCTTTTGGTGCTTATGGTGCAAAGAATGCAATTCGAGCAAGGAAGGTTGAGGAGTATCTTTCAGGAAGATTATTAACTGTAAAAGTTATATATGAAGCTCTAAAGTTAATTAGACGAGAGATAATACCTGATACTGGTACTTCACATGCTGCTTATCGGACGAGTTTGGCCGTTGGTTTTCTTTTTCAGTTTCTTTTCCCATTTGTCACTATTGGCTCTCCTGCTGTGAGTGGTTTACCTGATGGATATTCCAGCTGTCTACTAGAGCCTAGTTCTGAAAATCTTAGTGATAGTTCAGTTGGTGTAGTTGAAAATTCAAAATTGTTGTCATCTGCAAATCAAGAGGTGAAATTAAGTAGAGACTACTACCCAGTTGGAAGGCCAATGGAGAAGACTTCTGCTACCATCCAAGCTTCAGGTTACCTGTGTTCTTACTTTTCTTGGATAATTTGTCTTAAACATGATTACTGCAGTAATTCATCAGCATTCTAGATTTCTCAGGTCTTTGGTTCTGTTCGTTTTTTTAAATTGTACTTTTAGATCTTCAGGATCATACATGTTTTTATACTAGCAGTGCAAATGCAATTGCAACAATTCTTTTCCCTGTTTTGCTGCTCCACATGTTTTGCCTACTTTATCCCTTTCTATCTTGATTGTTTTTAAGCCTACTGTCCCCTCACCTTCTGTCCGCCAAGACTGCTGATAGAGCATGGTTTCTCATCTCTCCATGTTTAATGTTGGTCAAACTTGCAGGGGAAGCTGTATATGTTGATGACATCCCATCACCTCCAAACTGCCTTCATGGAGCATTTGTATATAGTACGAAACCTTTAGCAAGGGTAAAAGGTGTTGATCTTAAATCAGGAGCTCACCTGGGTGAAGTTGCTGCTGTTATTACTTATGAAGACATTCCTGATGTTGGGAAAAATGTGGGATCCAGGACCATGTTTGGTTTTGATCCTCTATTTGCTGACAGTGTAACCAGGAGTGCTGGCCAGGCAATTGCACTTGTGGTACTTTCTTTTTGTTCATCCAGTATCCCGTTTGTTAATTGCACATTGGTCTATCAAGCTAATGATTCATGCTATTAGTATTTAATGTTAATAAATTGGTGGCACGTTTAGGTAGCGGAAACACAAAAGTCTGCTGATATTGCAGCAAGCACTGCTCAGGTTAGCTATGACACTGCGAATCTGGATTCACCAATTTTAAGTGTTGAAGAAGCTGTTAAAAGATCAAGTTATTTTGACGTTCCCCCTTTCTTGTACCCAAAACAAGTTGGTGATTTTTCAAAAGGAATGGGTGATGCTGATCACAAGATTCTTTCAGCTGAGGTATGCTAAAATACTTCTCTGTCAGCTTGCATTCCTCATAATGATCACCATGTTAATCTGCTGATGTAATTTCCAGATCAAACTTGGGTCTCAATACTATTTTTATATGGAGACACAAACTGCTCTGGCAGTCCCAGATGAAGACAATTGCATGGTGGTCTATAGTTCATGTCAGAGCCCAGAGTCTGCTCACAGTGCAATAGCAAAATGTCTTGGTGTTCCAGAGCATAACATTCGTGTAATTACAAGGAGAGTTGGTGGAGGCTTTGGGGGAAAGGCAATTAAAGCAAGCCCAGTAAGTGCTGAACTGCCATTACACCTGCATATGTAGGAAAACAACATAGGAGAGTAGTTTTATCTGCTGGAGTATGATCATAAATATTTCTACAAATATCTATTGCTTGTTAGCATTATAATGATAGATTTGTCTTTTAATCACGGTTTCTAATTTCTGTAAGAGTGTTCATGCATTTTTTAGGTTGCTACAGCATGTGCACTTGCAGCACACAAATTACGCCGTCCTGTAAGAACCTATCTGAATCGCAAGACTGACATGATAATGTCTGGAGGAAGACATCCCATGAAAATAACATACAGTGTTGGGTTCAAATCAAATGGAAAAGTCACAGCTTTGCACCTTGATATGTTAATTGATGCTGGGATCTTTGCAGATATTAGCCCAGTAATGCCATTAAATGTTACCAATCCCCTTAAAAAGTACAACTGGGGTGCTCTCTCTTTTGATATCAAAGTTTGTAAGACAAATGTTTCTAGTAAATCTGCGATGAGAGCTCCTGGGGAGGTACAAGGCTCTTTTATTGCTGAAGCTATCATAGAACACATAGCCTCCATGCTTTCAATAGAGGTTGATTCAGTGAGAAATATAAATCTTCACACGTATGAAAGCCTGAATGTTTTTTATGAGGGTGCTTCAGGTGATGCACCAGAGTATACTTTGCCTGATATTTGGGGAAAATTGGGTATATCTTCATGCCTAATACAAAGAATGGAGGCTATTAAGCAGTTTAATGAGCAGAGCATGTGGCTAAAAAGAGGTATCTCAAGGGTTCCGATTGTGCATGAAGTGATGGTAAGACCAACCCCTGGCAAAGTTAGCATTCTCCCTGATGGTTCTGTTGTAATCGAAGTTGGGGGAATAGAGTTGGGGCAAGGCTTATGGACTAAGGTTAAACAGATGGCAGCATATACTCTCAGCTCAATTGGATGTGATGGAACAGAAAAACTTGTCGAAAGAATACGAGTGGTACAATCTGACACTTTAAGCTTAATCCAAGGTGGTTTTACTGCTGGGAGCACGACATCCGAATCTACCTGCCAAGCTGTTAGAATGTGTTGCAATACTTTAGTTGAAAGATTAGATCCACTTAAATGTGAGTTGCAGGAGAAAATGGGTACAGTTAACTGGGATGATCTAATACCCCAGGTATCTTTTCTCATTCACGATTCCTCTTGTTATCACTCATTGTTGAAATGGTGCAAAAGAATTTTTTGTCTTCACCCTGGATCCATCTATTCTTTTGTTTGTTTTATTCTTGCATACATGCCATAACTTCAAGGACATTTAAGCACATTGACCTTCACTGAAAATTATTGTACAAATTTGCCTGTAAAACTAATTGTACATGAAAATGCCAAGCCTTTATGTTTTATTAGAGATTATAAAGATTTATAACTCGTAATTGTTTGTTTGCTGCATTCATGGTGTATGTTCGGAAGCCTTAACATTAGTTTTGCTACTTCCCTTAACCTGTGTATGACTGTATTTGCTGTAATGTTTCGCTTGATTTGTTGGAATTCAGTGGTGCTCCATCTTTAATATGATTGCTTTGAATCCCATGTTTGGTCTTCTAAGTTTTGAAATTCTCTCAATTGTAGGCTCAGATAAAAGCTGTGAACCTGGCAGCCCATTCTTATTTTGTGCCCGAATTAGATTCCATGCGATATCTAAACTACGGAGCAGCTGTCAGTGAGGTAATCTTTCCCATCACTTGCCCGAGTTAAGAGGAATTTTAGCTTTTGATTAAGCAAATATAATCTTTCACTGGAATCTTTGAGTATATATATATAACGGTTTGTATATCTGTGGATCATGCAGGTAGAGATAAATATACTGACAGGAGAAACTACAATTCTGAGAACAGATATAATCTATGATTGTGGACAGAGCTTGAACCCTGCAGTTGATTTGGGACAGGTTAGAAAGTGGCAAATCTAAGTAGGATTTGACCATGGAATGTATTACCTTACCTGATTGAATTTTCTTCGTGTAGATTGAAGGGGCTTTCGTGCAAGGAATTGGGTTCTTCATGCTTGAAGAGTACATTGTCAATAAAGAGGGACTGATGATTACAGACAGCACGTGGTCATACAAAATCCCAACAATTGATACCATACCAAAGCAATTCAATGTTGAGGTGCTGAATAGTGGACATCACAAAAAGCGTGTCTTATCGTCTAAAGGTATCTCAAGTTTCTTTGTTAAGTCACGAACACGTAATTGTATCTCTGTAAGCCTTATTCTATAACAAGATTATATTGAAAGTGGACCTATCACATGATATTCTAATTACTATTTTGCTTTGAAATTATGATTAGTTATGACCAGTATATTAGAGTATTAAACTTCTTCCCTGTAATGTATAATAAGTAGTTATATATGACAGAAAGTTAGTGGTGGTTTGATGATCAACTAGATTCAGCAATTGAATTGAACTGGTTTAGTTGTCCATTCCTTGATATCAGGAACTGGAACATATTGTTCATAAGAATCTCTAGACAGAAAACTGAAGATTTTTCTGATTCATATCTAAACAAAAAACAAAAACGCACGAGTATCCCTTGTTCTGTTTCTCACTTTCTCTGCTCGTTGTACTATGATGAATCTGCTTCCATGTGTCTTATACCCTATCATTTGGTGGGGAATTATACCCTTGGTAAGGTAATCTATCCCAATTAGCCGGGGAACTACTTCAGATTGTTTTTCGCATAAGAAATATATACTAGGATCTCAATTCAAGGAAAATTATATACTGGAGCTAGATTTCTGTTAGCCAGATCCAAGATTTAGGTGACATATCACAAGCATGGTTCGCTTGAATCATATTAGTCAAGTCTTTCGTTAATTCATATTGATCACTTTTATCACTTTTGCAGCTTCTGGTGAACCACCGTTGCTTCTGGCAGCATCGGTACATTGTGCAACAAGAGCGGCAATCAGGGAAGCGAGAAAACAACTAAAAGCTTGGAGGAAGCTTGATGATGGGGCTTCAGATTTCCAGTTGGATGTCCCAGCTACTATGCCATTGGTGAAGAGCCTCTGTGGCTTAGATAATGTAGAGATGTACTTAGAAAATTTGAGTACTCATTTAGACAGAGCTGGGTAATATTTTCAGGAGTCTTGAAATATAAGGATGCTCAGGCATGCATGGTTTTGCATAGTGTACCCTTTTTAGTTGACGGCGTGATACGGCTGGCTGCGGATCCGGTCTGCTGCGATGGAGGTGATCTACGCCTCAATGGAACTTACATATCTGGAGACGGGTCGGATTGCTGGAATCCCAGTAAAGGGTAGGACGGCTTGGAGGTGGGTTGGCAGTTCAAATCAGTTTTACTTGGGTATGAACGGCTACAAACATTATTGATTAGCTTATCGGTTGACTTTTATTTATGTACTCGTATCTCTCAAGCTTCTCCAAAGCAAAAGGCATCACCCACAAATATAGGAGGCACATGTCAAATTATTATATGTCTTTTGTATAACCTTGATTAAAAAATGTTGATTATTGGGATTGATAAATTTTATTTTTTTTGAAGAATTTCATTCATGTTACTGGTGAACGCCCAGAAACGATTATAGTGGAATTCCAATTCAACTAGCATATTACAAGGATAACTAAATTATATGTTAACCAGCTTGATAGCGTTTGTACTATTACAGTTTGAGAGCTCCAATAAAAAAATGTAATACCGCCATCAGAGATATTATTTTGCAACCGCGAAAACCACAACCGTTTGGCAGAGAGGGGAGACGCATCAATCACTGCGCTAATCAGGGATCTGCTACAAACGCAACACCACTAGATCCAAAATACGATCTATGTTTTTCTAACTGTAAACACCTTGAAAATCACAGATCACGAGCGTAAACACGATCCGTACAACTAGATTGAGAACAATAAACACAAATCACAAAAACACGACCTGTATAATCAGATCGAGAATAAAACATCGACGTGAACAACTAAATCATAGATTCAATCGATCAAATCGAAGAATAATTTTAATGTGTGAATAGATTCACACTTATTCAATAATCTATAGAATCAATAAACAAATAAACAATTGTTTTCCCATATTCCTATGATTGAAGGAAGAGGAGATTTTTTTTTTTCTCATATGCAAGCATCATAAATTGAACTTTTCGCTGTAGCACTGGCTTAAATCATAAATTGAACTTTAGTATGGCCACAAAGTCTTAATGAACTCTTATACAAAACACAAAATTTTGTATAAAGGCACCTTATAATAACCAAGGGTATCTATAAGTTTAAAGGCACCTTGTTCACGTCGATTTTTGGACCATAGCAGAAGGAAATCACAAACACAACTCTTGTGAACAGTTCCTTTTCTCCCAAGGAACCGCCCCGCAACCAGATCCTCTTTTCCCGCTGGGAGGGGTGGCCCTCGCCGGCCGGTCACCCCTTCCACCACCTCCATTTATCAGCCCCCAGCCGCCTGAACCCTCCCCAAATCCGCTCATTTACGGCTGTTTGCAGGTTCCCCGAGGAGACGCCGTGCCACCGCCGCCAACGCGACAACGTAGCCACCGTCGCGACCAGACGGACAATGCGACCGCCACTCGCTACTCCACCTTAATGCCCAGGCCAAGGCATATAGGTTTTTTCGCAGTGGATGGCGTCTAGCTCCAGTGCTCGCTCGCCGGACGTCCCAGGTTTCACGCGGCTCGCTCGCCGGACTTTCAACGGACAGATCAGACGAACGCTGGCTCGCCCTTCACAGATCCAAGCTTCCGCCACGATCCCCTCGATCTCTGCACCGCCGGACAAGCTAGGATGTCATCCGATCCAATTTTTACAACGTTTTTCCGGCAGGCCCCCGCCGCACGCGCTACACGCGCCGCCCACACGCGCCGGAAGTCCGTCGCAGCGCGAACTACCCGGCGTATCAACGCGCCACGCGCCTCGCCGGCCACACGCGCGGCCAATCTGACGCAGCTATCCCGGCGCGTGAACAGGACGCGCCGCCGCCGTGCCGCCGCTCTGCCGCCTCGTCCAGACGCGGATACAGGTTGACTCTAGTATTAGGGTTCTGTTTCTTTGTTTATTTCTGTCAGATGGAGTAGTGCTGAAATGTGTCTTTTTGCGTAATTATTCTAGACTAGTTTATCGAGTATTCTATGCCTATCTGTTTGTTTTCGCCTTTAACCAATTAGTTAGGCGAGGTGGAAAACCCCTTGGACTTCTAGTCTATGTTCTAGTAACAGTGTAGGGAGAAATCCAAGTCGAAATAGTCTTGACGACTTATTTCCGGCGGTAACTGTTAACGAAGTTAGACTGGTACACTTTGATTGGCTAGGACGTTTTGTTCTGGTTGATACAAGTTATAGATACTCTACCTGCCAGATAATTATTATTAGACTTTAGGATTATTAGATTTATTCCATCGCCTTTTTTAGATTTAGCTATAACGTGTTACCGCGCTTCCGATGCAGTTTAAATTTTTAACTTATTCTGTAATCGCACAAATTGCCTCCCTTCGAGAAGATTATTGTTTTTACGGGTTTGGGGAGCCTAATAAAAATCCCTCCACCAACGGTGGTTTAATCTAAAAAAATAAAATTATCATATTTAAAAATTGATTAAATTATGAGGGACCTTTCTTGCAAATAGGAC
>JAAGWI010024724.1:0-15149 GCA_012274505.1 Galium porrigens var. tenue
CACACACACCCCCCCCCCAACCCCCCACAACCCCCCCCCCCCACACCCCCCCCTCCACCCCCGACACCAAACCCCCCGCCCCACGCCCGAGAACTGCCGGAGCAAACCGCCGCAAACTGGCCGGCAACTAACCGCAAAATTGACTGCTGGCCGAAAACTGCCTCAAAACCCGCAGCCGACACCAAACGCAGGCAAACGGTGACCACACAACTCTCGCCCAAGAAACAGCCGCGACCAAGAAACACCCCGCACCCAAGAAACAGCCGCGACCACCAATTGTCGGAGCCTAAGAAATGCCTCGGTCTGGCCTCGCCCCTAGTTCAGTACGCCTCGTTCTGTCCGCCCCTCGTTTAGCAATTATGCCCAAAACGATCGAGTCTTTAAACATTGACAAAAAAAAAGAAGGTAAAGTCAATTTTTACAAACTCGATTTTTACAAACTCGACTTTCAGTGTCGAGTTTTCGGAACTCGACTTTCATGTCGAGTTTTCGGAACTCGACTCTTCTAATACTGGAATTAAAAAAATAACCTAGCAAGTTTAGTAATTTTTCCTGAATTTACTGTTACTCAAGAATTACATTTTTGGTTGGGTAAACTTTTCAGTCAATCTTACTTTTTTGAGGGTGCAGTCAATTTTAATCCTAGTCAGTGCCACGCATATACATGAGTATGCTGCAACTTTTATCCAAAAAAGACTTGTGCAAGGGTTTTTCGTTTTTCACTTTTTTTTCCCCTCTTTTCATGCACCCACTTTTCCTAACAATATTATTTGGGTATATTTTATTGAATGTTTAGTCAAGAGACTGTAATCACTCCATATATAAAATAGTCCAATTTTCATTTAGCCTGTTTAATTTCTGCTATTTGAATTGACGTAAATTTAAATAAATATTATAATAGTATAAAAAATATAATTAAATATAATAAATAAAAATATATTGAATTGAACTAAATTTTCATAATATAAAACGGAACTGAGCGGAACACAAATTAAGCATAGTTAAAATAATAATTATCACAAACACTTGTATGATGCATCCTCACAATGTGGCAGATGATGTTGTTTGATAATATGATGAGGTTGTCTCACCTCTAATATAAACCTCATCATACTATCAATCAACATCAACCTGCCTCACCATAATACTGCCACACAGGAGACTTTCTCAATAATTATAAACAAAATTAAATTAAAATAATCAAATCCAGTCACAAGTTTAAACAATCGGGACTAAATCGTCATTAAACAAGGCTACAGTACGTACAACATTTTTGGCACAAGTCACCGATGCATAACGGATGGCGACGGATTAACGGCGCCACCTAAGCTGCTTTGAAAAAGCCCTCCATTTCGTACAACTCTAAAACAATTCAAAAATCATGTGATCATTAAGTATTCCTTAATTTTTCCGAATGCTCTTTTATTTCCTCCATTTTTTGTTGGTTTCTAATTTGCATCCAAAACCAGAAGTTTCAAGGAATCAGAGGTAGGAGTGGGGAATATTTGTCCTTAGTTCTGTGAGTACTATATTATAGTATGCTATTGCCTTTGGTGTCACTGCAATTGGGTTTTCTGTAAAAATTTCAGGTGATCGAAACAGCTATGGTGCGTGAGAATGGAGGAACAGTGGGTTTTCTTGGGTTGGATGAAGTTAGTTTGGAATTGGCGGCTTCTCTTCTGAAATCTGGCTACCATGTCCGGGCATTTGAGGTTTGACCCTTCATATTCTCAGTGCCATTTTAGGTTAAGTGCTGTCGATCAAGTTTGAATGCCATTTATAGTTAAAAAAAATGCATTACATGATTCTGGATAGCCAACTATCGAACAGATTGCCAAAGCACTTACCTTTTCAGTTCTTGATAAGTAGAGTTTATGGCTTAGTTCGTGTAGTTTCACCTTGAAGAATTATCTTAAAGATGAGGTTGTGAAAAGCTTCATTTCCAATCAATAAGTAGCTGATTTGAAAATTATGAACAAGTTATTTCCATTTAGGTAACTAAGAGAGGATTAGGATCTGCGACAGCAGCATAAATGTTAGGAGCAAATTTCATCAGTGAAAGATCATTGGCTGAACGATCTACTACATTTTCATGTGTATAGATAATGATGTTTTCTTGATTTGTTATCAAACATGAAAAAAGGGACTATAAAAAACATGGCGTGCATCACCGTTGAACTATGTAAACATATGTATTTTTTTAGCATCTCGATTAACTGATTTAAACATACTTTCCCATTTTCCGAATATAATTTGTGGTCTCATTGACTTTATTGGCAGATGGCTGGTTCCTTGGTGGATGAGTTTTCTAAGTTTGGGGGTAAAGGATGTGGAAATGATTCGGAGATGGGCAAAGGTAAAATTTATTCATTGTTGCCTATATTCTAAGATCTCACAACCATGAAAATGACTCATGGACAAGATAGATATATATATATATTTTTGGTATTAATCTTGTCTAACAATATTCTGATTCAATTTTTTCTCCTTGCAGGTCTTGAAGCTTTGGTCATTTTAATATCTCGTAGTGATCAGATGAGTGACATCATTTTAGAGCATGAAGGCATTTTTAAAGGTTCCTATATCTTTCTAATTTGCAGTAAAAAACCATAGTTACTTACCTTCGATTTTCTCTTATTCAGTTAATTTCAACCATTCTTGTGGTATCCCAGGTTTGGAGAAAAATGCAACTATTATTTTGCATGCAGCTCAACCGCTGGTGGATCTGGAGAAGTCAGAGAAGATTCTGACAGGTATTATTTTTCTGCTTTTGGCATTTTTCTTGTAATGAGTCGTTTAAACACATATCCTTTTTATGTCTAAGTGGGATGATAGACATCGGTTGCAGATGCTAGATTAACTAAATTAGAGAACCATATCAGAAATTTTAGTTTTCTAGTTACTAGCATTTGTTCTTTTTCTCATTTTCCTGAACTTATCCTTGATGTTTCGAGAATACCGTTGTTATAATGAAGTGATGTTTGTGCCTGCCAGGGTGAAGTTAGAAAATATCTAATGTAATTGTTTCCCTTTAATACGATGCATTGATAATATGGCCTCAGAATGTGATCAGCACAGAGTAATTAACTAATTAAACTGGTGTGAGTACATGTTAGTTCGCAACTTATGGTTACTCTGTCATAGTTGTATTCCTAGTTAGTCTTTGAAATATATCCTGATCCCAACTTTCTGTGCCCTTCATATCTGTGTTTTTATACAGTTAAATCGTTCGTTTTGTTGTTTCTCACCTCAACATTACACACTGGAATTTCTGTCCTTTTTCTTCTATTACCTGAATTTATTTGGACAAGTCCATGAGTAAATATTCATGCACCGATTTGCTGCAAAGCATCATGTTATGAAAGAGAAAAGTAGATCTTGTGCAAGCTAGAATATCCTCAAAATATAAAATTGATAAGTGACCTTAATTGGCACGATCTTCTATTTGCATCATTTATATTCTGTATTCTGTTCATTCTCATTTTCATGGCCTGTACATTGTTGCAGATGATTATTACAGCCACTCCATCATTGACATTTCTGTCTCTAGAGCCGTGTCAGACAATTTGAATGGAAAATTGGTGGTATAGAGTAGAAACTAGCTTTTTATAATCCTTTCTCCCTTATCCTACGAGGAGAAACTGCTAATTCTTGTCATTTGCATAATGTTCAGATAATATCCTCAGGAAGGTCAGAGAACATACACAGGGCACAGCCAATTCTTTCCGGTGCTGTGAAATTTCTCTTTTCTATATTCAAACTATAACAAAATTCATTGTTGGATAATTTCTTATTCAATGCTTGCTGTCTGATCTTCTCTACTATGGACAGCTATGTGTGAAAGGCTTTACACTTTTGATGGTGAGCTTGGAGCCGGCAGGTTTGTTTTTCTATTTGCCTAGTTATTCTGGATCTGGGCTAGGATTATATAAAATTTTTTTGTGCTTTAGATTGAATGATTAATTGGTTATGATAAACAAGTTATTTAGCTATTGAGTTTTAATGTTACTTTAGAAACTCATGTAGTCCTTGCTCTGTCTTTTCAGTAAAACTAAACTGGTGATTGAACTTCTTGAGGGAATTCATTTTATTGCTGCCATTGAAGCCATATCTCTTGGTACCCAAGCTGGGATTCATCCATGGATAACTTATGACATAATTTCAAATGCTGCTGGAAATTCATGGTAATGCATTTGTAGTGAATGAGTTGAAATATTGCTGGTTCTCAGTGCTTTTTCATCCTAAATAATTTCTCTCCAAATATTTAGGGCATTCAAGAATTATCTTCCCCAGCTGTTGAGGGGAAATCAAACCAAACATCATTTTCTCAATGCTCTGATTCAAGACGTGGTAATGTTTCTCTTATTTTTGAGGTGGTACTAAAACTTACACGGAATATTTTGCGTTAATGTCTGTTTATGATTTTAGTTTTCTGCAATCCTAATCGATGTATTTTATTTTTCCCATTTAGGGGACAGTGTTAGACATGTCCAAATCACTTATCTTCCCAGTTCCACTTTTAACTGTGGCTTATCAGCAGCTTATAGCAGGTCAGTCCATCTAGAGTTTGTAATATTCAACAAGCTAGGTAACTGATGCTATCTCTTCATTGCAGGATTTTCATCTGGAAGGAAAGATGACGAGGACGCTGCATTAGTGAAGGTTGTTGCTGGATACCACCTAATTGCTCATTGCTTTTGCTACGAGTTTACTCTACGTTTATAGTTCGAATTTACTATCTTCTACAGGTGTGGGAAGAGGTCTATGGGGTCTCTATCCGTGATGCTGTTAATGCAAAAGGTTATGATCCTGAAGAGATTGCCCGTCAAATTTCTGCCAAGTCAGAAAATGTGAAGCGAGTCGGTTTCATTGGTCTTGGAGCTATGGGATTTGGCATGGCAACTCACTTACTGGCGTCAAACTTCTCTGTTACTGGCTTTGATGTAATGTTCCCTACTTTACATTGACACTAGCTTATTCTTGCCTAAAGCCCAGGACAAAAATATTACTAACTAGTACATGTTTCCATTTTGTAATTATCAGGCATTCTTACATAATTGTTGGAATTTACTCTGTTTGATTGTAGGTCTACAAACCTACGCTATCTCGATTTGCTAATGAAGGTGGCTTGATTGGAAGCTGTCCAGAAGAAGTATCACAAGGTGATTGGAGCTCTCAACTCTTCCAATCCATTCCTCCCAAATAGGAAAATCCTTGATATTCTTTCCAATTCGTAAACATTTTCTCTTGCTAAGCTTATGAAATTTTTTGAGTAGTGAAGCAGCTTAGCAGCATTACTGTAATTGTCTTTATGTGGTCATAGTTGGATATATGTTATTGTCATGAAATTTTCTATTTTCTCCCTTTTGTTACTATAATTTTTGTCAAAGTTATTATCCTCCCGTCCTCTAGAAAGTTCAATCAGGCCTAAAGCTATGAAATTCAACTTAGCTTGATGAATATTAAACATATAATTTTCCTTTAGATTGTCAAACCAGGGTGTTCAGTTCAAAACTGAGATTTATGCTAGTTTAGGCTGACATCTCTGTGCAATGTTTCTGGCATTTATAATGTGTAGATGTGGATGTACTCATAGTAATGGTTACAAATGAAGCTCAAGCTGAATCCGTGCTCTATGGTGAAGGTGGCGCTGTGTCAGGTTCCACTTTTCTCGTGTCTCATCTCAGCTAAAGCTTTTCAAGTAAAAATAAATGACAGTGTTATATTGCGTTTATGTAGCTCTTCCATCCGGAGCTTCTATCATTCTTTCTTCCACTGTTTCCCCTGCATTTATAAGTCAGCTGGAGCGGCGTTTGCACAGTAAGTTATTCCGTCACTGGATCAGACTGTTTCAGTCACGCATGTTTTATCTTTTCGATACCATGAAACATAAGTATTTAATATAGCTCTTTGGTTGATCATGTATTCCATTTCTCAGCCCTCTATGATATAATAATTCAATTGCAGTCATGACTTAAAATGTCTTATTATTTTGGTACTCTTGCTTTGTAACCGAACTTATAGCAGTTTTATGTACACAATTTTATCAATTTTTTTGTAGATGAGGGAAAGGATCTGAAGTTAATTGATGCTCCTGTATCTGGTGGGGTCAAGCGTGCTGCTGACGGAACATTAACAGTGAGGATATTTTTCTGCTGACTCTCACGTGATGATAAATCATTTTATTCATGTTAACGTGGGTATTTCTTTCTGAAAACTGACCTGGGACATTTTATGTTAGATTATGGCATCAGGCACGGAAGAAGCTCTTACCCATGCTGGTTCAGTTCTTTCAGGTTGGTTACGAACAAGAACAGTCCAAGCTATAATGCAATTCTGCTCGATGAATTTCGAATGTAACTGACTTTTGAATGATTAATGGTACAGCCCTGAGTGAGAAGCTGTATATAATCAATGGAGGTTGTGGGGCCGGAAGGTACTTTCAGAAGGCTCTCTTTAGACCCGTTTTAGTATGAGTATGTTTTAACATGATAATATTAAGTCTTAAATTCATTTTTTGAGCCCCAACATTCGTCTAAAAGGTAATTTTAGGCCCCAACATTCAAACCATCCGAATTTTTGCCCTAACATTCTAAAAATGTTCTTTTAGGCCCTAACATTACAAAATGTTATTTTTAGCATTCAGTTAAATTTGACCGTTAAAAGTTAACTTCAGTTAATCTTATTATTTGAAGGGATATTTTATTCATTTAACATTCTAAAAATTTCCTTTTGTTTTTAATATGATTTTCTTCACCTTCTTCCATCATGTCCTCTCCTCCGCATCGACACCACTCTCCGCCAAATCCACCACCAGGGATATTTTGGTCATTTCACACCATTAAATTTTTTTTCAATTTTTCATGTATTTATTTCCTTTTTATTTTTAATATGATATTCTTCACCTTCCTCATTCATGTCTACTTCTCCGCACCGACACGATTCTCCTCGGTGGTGGACTTGGTGAAGAGTGGGAAGTAGCTGACATGAAAGAGTATGGTGAAGAAAATCGTATTAAAAATCAAAGAAAAATATAAAAAAAGGAAAAATAAACATAAAATAGGAAAAATAAATTTATAATGTGAAATAACCAAAATATCCCTAAAATAATAAGATTAACTGAAATCAACTAACTTTTCACGGTCAAATTTAACGGAATAATAAAAAGAACGTTTTGTAAATGTTAGGGCCTAAAAAGAACATTTTTAGAATGTAAGGGTAAAAATTCGGATGGTTTGAATGTTGGGGCCTAAAATTACCTTTTTGACGAATGTTGGGGCTCAAAAAATGAATTGAGTCTAATATTAATCTTGGAGGTTAGGAGGTTTTTACATTCTCTCAGTTAATTTGCCATCATACAAGCATCTGTAACTCTATTTGGTAGTTTATCGGGTCAGGTATGCCTAATAATTTGATCACTTTGGTTGTACATATTTTGTTTCCTAGTGTTGTGAAGATGGTAAACCAACTGCTCGCTGGAGTGCATATCGCAGCAGCTGCCGAGGCAATGGCATTCGGGGCTCGACTGGGCCTAAATACCAAATTGCTGTTTGATGTCATCACAGACAGTAAAGGAACATCTTGGTAGGTGTCATATAATTCATGTTAAATTCTACAGATAGGCTTAGGTATCTGTTTGCTAAAGTGGAACCTATTGCTTTAATTATGATGAAATGACAACAGTTAAGGTGTAAGTACATAGTAAACTATCTTACAAAGTCACAATGCTTTAAATTTCAAATCCACTAGCCCTTGGAAAAGGCCTAAACTGTGTTTTGATGATACAGGATGTTTGAAAATCGTACACCTCACATGTTGCAAAATGACTACACACCATTGTCTGCCCTGAATATCTTTGTGAAGGATCTGGTGAGAGTGATACCCTCCATAATAAACAAGCTTTTATGTATGTGCTCCTTTTTATCATAGGAGATTAATTTTTGTTTGTTAAAAGGGCATTGTTTCTCGGGAGTCCTCATCACGGCGTGTTCCACTTCATGTTGCTAATGTTGCCCATCAGTTATTCTTGGCAGGTACACCAGTCGCCATAGGGTTGTAACAATAATATTTAAAAAAACTGTTATAGCTAGATTGCTGACATTTAACAAGCCAATTCTCCCAACTTATTCTATCTTTATTTTGTGAATAGTTAGATTTTCCATGATAAACACTAATATTTGAGCAACTCAACTATACGTTCATTTAGATGCTCAATGACGAAGTTGATTCTTTTTTTCTGTCCAGGTTCTGCTGCAGGATGGGGTCGTCTCGATGATGCTTCTGTAGTGAAGGTCTGAACTTTCTGCTGCCATTTTTTTTTTCTTTTTTCCCACTTTCTGCTAGAGCTTTAGTTCAAGTGTGCTCATTCAATACTTATATTTGTTTTGGAAAAGAAGCTCATATGATAAGTGAATTAGCTTCTAAGAAAATAAATAACGGAAACAGGTGAATTACAATAACTACCTAAAAGCTTTGTGAAGTTTTGAAATAAATTACGTGATTTTGAAATTACAAAATCAAACTTGGAGTTAGTTGATACACCTGATACACCTGATACACCTGATATTCATTTTGTTCTTTTATTAAACTTTGATGTCGTTGTCAATCATTAGAAATTTTTAGGGTTGAGAAAAATCTAATTAAAACTGGAAGTTTTTATCTTATTTAAAATGATTGTTCACAGATCCTGCCTGCTACCGTAGGGCTAATACATGTGCATCCGAAAATGTCAGAGTATCTTAAGCTTATTTTTATTTATGGAAAAGACAATATTAGGTAAATTTCCAAAAAATTAACTCAACATTTTTTAAAAGCAGAATCTAATTTGAACACATTTTGTACTAATATTGTGAAGTTCTATGTTTTACTTTGATTTTCTGTATATTTTGGTTTTCTTATAAATTTTTAAACAAGACTTGTGCATTCCCTTTTAGGTTTTTTTGCTTTCCTGATTGGCATATTTGTACTCTAATGAGATACTGTATATGTGGGACTTTCCATTTTTTAAAAAGGAAAATTCATACCATATGCCAAAAAATCATGGGGACAATTTGGTCCATATAAATTTCCCCCTTACTTGAAGTCAAATGGGGAAGTGTGTCTATTAGTTGTAAAGTAAATCAGGGGTAAAGTGTAAAAGGCTATTTGAAAGAAAAAAGGTTGTGTTCTAATTTGTCACACTACAGGGTTTATTTTGTAATCAACTAAATCTCAGGTAAGATTTTGTATTGTACCCAAGAAAGAGGCAATCACCTGTTCAGACTTAATACTATAATTTCTTATTTTATTTTGATGAAGACTCAATACCACATTTAAACAGTGGTCTGAAAAGGTTTTTAAGATATGGTGCATATTAAAGTGAAAATCTGTTCTAACATTTCAAATGAAGAGTAAAGATAACACTTTGAGCTTGATGGGTGTAGGTTTACGAGACACTTACTGGAGTTAAGGTGGAGGCTAGTGTTCCAGTCATGAGTAGAGAACTCACCCTACAGTCTCTTCCTTCTGAGTGGCCCGTGGACCCCATTGATGACATACGTAAGCTAATTGAGAAGAGTTCAAAGACTTTGGTAGTGCTGGATGATGACCCAACTGGGACTCAAACTGTTCATGATATTGAGGTTTTGACTGAATGGTGAGTTTTGTATGCTTCAGATAGTGTTAAGATTTTGCAATATGATAGCGTTACATTGTAATCTTGTTTGGGTAAAAATTAGGAATGGAATTCAAATGTATTATCTGATCCTTTCTTTCGCGTGACCTGAATATCGTAATTGAGAAGAAAAGAAGCTCTCTTTTCAGGTTTTTGATATGTGACTTCATTTGCTAAATGTCATTGTAGGAGTGTTGAATCCCTCATTCAGGAATTCAGGAAACGACCCAAATGCTTTTTCATTTTGACGAATTCCCGTGCACTGAGCTCTGAGAAGGTGTGAACCCTTCCCTCTTTTAGATCATAAATTCCCCTCTTCGAAAACAGTTTAAGCACTTCTCTCTAAAGAATAGGATATGAATTTTAACTGCTGAGATCTCTTCTGTGCAGGCTAGTAGCTTGATCAAAGAAATTTGTTCAAATGTGTCTGCTGCATCCAAGTCGGTCGAAAACACCGACTTTACAATAGTTCTGAGGGGCGATTCAACCCTACGAGGACATTTTCCTGAGGCAAGGACGAACATAATTTGCACTCTGTTGACTGTAGTTGTTTTGAATATCCATAAAATGGTGCCTTATTTCTATCTTGATGTCCAGGAGCCAGATGCAGCTGTTTCTGTATTGGGAGAAATGGATGCATGGATAATATTGCCATTTTTCCTAGAAGGAGGCCGTTATACCATCAATGACGTGCATTATGTTGCAGACAATGACAGGTTTGACCATACTTCGTGTACAACAATACTGCTGAATTATCAAACACCAACTCTGTAATGAACATAAAGCTATTACATGCAAGAAAAACAATGGTATATTGGGCATGAACCCACAATTGCAAACCAATAATCTAATTACTTGTTAGTTAATCTCATCATCAAACAATTAGACTTAAAAGCGTAGAAACTATTGGTTTAATTACCAAAGAATAACTTCCTCACTCTGTTTGTTGTCCCATAGGCTTGTTCCTGCTGGAGAAACTGAGTTTGCGAAAGATGCTTCTTTTGGTTACAAGTCCTCTAATCTCCGTGAGGTACAATATCTAATTGTGAATTTGAAGAAATTCAGTTTTTGATGTGGATGTGTGTGTGCGTTTTTTTTCTGCTTTTCCTTTTGTAAACTTCAACATCAATGTCTTAGTGGGTAGAGGAGAAGACGGGTGGGCGAGTATCTGCTGGAGGTGTTGCTTCTATTTCCATCCAGCTAATAAGAAAAGGTGGACCAGATGCTGTTTGTGAACATTTATGCAATTTGAAAAAGGTCAGGCCTTTTTTAAATTATTTTTTGGATGACCTGGTATCTGTCCAGTTGAATGTACATGTAGTGGCTGGATGATACACCCTTGAATTTATTTTAAAATTTGAATTCACATGATTAATTTCTATCATCATAAAGAGTCGTCAACTTGAAGTGTTCAGTTTTGTCCACTTTAATGTTTCCGTTATGCTAAAACCCACTTTTACGAAACAGGGGTCAACTTGTATAGTTAATGCCGCTAGTGACAGAGACATGGCTGTGTTTGCAGCAGGAATGATTCAGGTTCTACGTCTTTCACATTGTCCTTCATATTACTTGGTGCTTTAGACAATTATACATATTGATAGGAAATTTTAGCTGGCTTTATGTAGTGACTTAGATCTATATTATAGGCAGAATTAAAGGGGAGAAAGTTCCTATGCCGCACTGCTGCAAGCTTTGTTTCTGCAAGGTTTGGGATCATCCGCAAGGCTCCTATCATACCCACCGATATTGGCATTAAATGGTCAAGGGCTGGTGGACTTATTGTTGTGGGTTCTTATGTTCCAAAGACAACAAAGCAGGTCAAGATGATTTTAGAATATGTACTCGCTTGACACTCATTGTAATTCTTGACCTTCATGAACAAAGTATTCCAATTTTCAGGTGGAGGAACTTAAATTACAATGCAGCCACCTCTTAAATAATATTGAGGTATTATATACTTTAGGTTTTTGCTAATGGAGGGAATAAATGCTACTATTCATTTTCCTATCCAAGAAAAAATATGAAAAATGACAGCAGAGAGAATAAAGTGGGCATGCGTTTTACTCTTTTCATTTTCTTTAATCGTCAGATGATCTGAAGTTGTTTTCTGTACTGGTAGATATCTGTTGATAAGGTAGCCATGAAGTCAACAGAGGAGAGGGAGGATGAAATCATTCGAGCAGTGGAGATGGCAGATGTGTATCTTAGTAGTTGTAAAGACACTCTCATTATGACTAGCCGGGAACTTATTACTGGCAAAAGTGAGTGGCCTACCATTTGTCAGGGCCTAGCTTAACTTCTTAAAGCTTCATCCATTTAAAGAAGTTTCTGATCTTCCTTAAATTCGTGCAGCACCTAGTGAAAGTCTGGCGATAAACTTCAAGGTGAGCTCTGCCCTAGTGGAAATAGTTCAGCGGATAACAACAAGGCCTCGTTACATTCTTGCAAAGGTACTTTTGGTTCTTGCTTTACTGAGGAAAACATATTATCTATTGACTATTCATTCTGCTTTCTTCTATCTTTAATTTGTAAGGAGTTTATTACATGAATTTTACTACGTCGTTGACAGACCTTTTGGTACAATTGGTCAGGACAGTTCCTATTTAATTGTCAGATTTCAGAATACTCCTTGGCAAACTTTGATGTAACAAAAGGATATGAAATCCTATAGTAGCATTCAGATATCCTAAAAGTTAATCTGAATGACAGTTGAAGATGGAACCATATCAGCGTCTCTCTGCTTTTTTACAAAAAAGAAGAAGATATAATGGACTTCAGAATTTGAAGAATCCTTAGTTTTGTTTATTAAAATTTTGAAAGAATTCCCCAGATTTCTTGAACCGTACTGGCCTTTCTTGGCATTTGAAGTTCTCCTGTGATAAGCTCTCACCTTTTTGGATGTGATTTGTAAGTAAATACTTTACCCAAGATATCAAGTGCGGCATAAAATATTATTTTCAGGTCCCTGAAAGAAAGGCTGCTTTAATAAGAATATTAGAAAGAATACTAGAATTATATTAAATGGGGATGACCATCATTTATTAACTAAACCTAAGATTTTGTTCGTAGGATTGTGCATATTGCTGAATCATAAGTTATAACTAAAGTTACTATGGTACTACCTTCATAGGGAGGAATAACCTCTTCAGACCTTGCTACAAAAGCTCTGGGTGCAAAATGTGCGAAAATAGTAGGTCAAGCTTTGCCTGGTGTTCCCTTGTGGCAGCTTGGCCCAGAAAGCAAACACCCTGAAGTTCCATACATAGTGTTTCCAGGTAACTTCATTATTGTATTTTTATCCCTTGAATTTGCATTATGGAATTCTTTTTTATCTATAATATTGACTGAATGATTTCTCAGGGAACGTTGGTGATGCTAACGCTTTAGCCGAAGTAGTAAAACGGTGGACTCGCCCTGCAAGAATTGCATCTACTAAGGATCTTCTCCTTGTAAGAGATCTCAGCAACAAAAAAATTGCCACTGTTTCCCTTGCTAGGAATATGACCTCTTTCATTTATAGAATGCAGAGAGAGGCGGATATGCTGTTGGAGCTTTCAATGTCTACAACTTGGAAGGAATTGAGGCAGTTGTAGCTGCAGCAGAGGACGTAGGAAGTCCTGCCATTTTACAGGTTTGGAGGAATCATTAATAACGGGTTTAATTGTTGCAGGATATTTGAATTTGATAACTGCTCGAGAAAAATACTTTTCAATGTAGTATCAATATATGACCAAAAATGAATGAAACCATAGTTTTTTGTGGACTCACGTGTTCATTCAGATTCTTCAATCAATTATAAACTGCTCCCTATGTGGTTTTTACAGATCCATCCCAGTGCCTTAAAGCAAGGAGGAAATCCCCTTGTAGCCTGTTGCATTGCAGCAGCCAAACAAGCAAGTGTGAGTAGAAACCAAGTTTTGTCCACTGTTTGGCTCTTTTAGTCTAATTCGTAAACAGGAGTTTACATCTTAGTTTTGACTTTGAAAACTTCCAAACAGGTACCCATTACTGTTCATTTTGATCACGGAGACTCAAAACGTGAGCTGTTGGAAGTTCTTGAGTTGGTGAGTATTAGAGCTTTTCATTCTATGGTAGTTACCCAAGTAAAGAATAATGATACCTTAAATCAACTGGTTACTGTGTTTATCTACTTAAGAGTTCATAAACAAGTGAGCAAAAGTGATTGTGTTTTTGAAACCAACTTACCTCGTCAGGGACTGGATTCAGTCATGGTTGATGGTTCACACCTTTCCTTTAAGGACAACGTCTGTTACACAAAATTCATCGTGGAATCAGCACATTCAAAAAATTTGTTGGTAGAAGCTGAATTAGGAAGATTGTCAGGAACTGAGGATGATCTAACTGTAGAAGATTATGAGGCTCGGCTCACAGATGCTAGCCAGGTTTGTCCTTAAAACTTTCTGCCACAAAAATCTTTTGCTTTGAAAGGGTGTTATTCCATGACATAATGTCTTTTTTTATAATGTTATTCCAGGCGAACGAGTTCATTGACTCGACTGGGATAGATGCTTTGGCAGTCTGCATAGGAAATGTCCATGGAAAATACCCTGCAACTGGCCCAAAGCTCAGACTTGATTTACTTAAGGTCTACCATATAAATTCCTTTCATTTTCATCTTTATGTTCATTCCTCAATCATTGATCCTCCTCTATTTTAAAACACCTATTTTGCGATGTTCTTCAAATTTTGCCTCTGCTATTTGTGCAGGACCTGTATGAGCTGACTTCAAGAAAGGGTGTTCATCTCGTGCTCCATGGAGCTTCCGGATTACCTAAGGAACTCATTGAGGTAATATTGAACTTGAATTTCAACTTGCAATGATTTCCCCTTGCCATCTTATTAATGCACAAGATGATGGTTCACAGGAATGTATAAAGTTGGGAGTGAGGAAGTTCAATGTTAATACGGAGGTGCGTAAGGCATACATGGAATCGCTAAGCAGCAGCTCTACGAAAGATTTGATCCAACTCATGAGTGCGGCAAAGAAGGCCATGAAAGCTGTGGTTGCAGAGAAGATGCATCTCTTTGGATCCGCTGGAAAAGCATGATTTTGTTTAGCAGCTTATTTTCCCGAATGCAATAATTATATTATCGATTTGTATTCTCGGTTATTTGTTCTCTCAGCGCCATTTTTAGAACTGGAAAAATCACTGCTAGAATTGTGTTTTTGTGGAATTAAATTACTCTAATGGTCCAATAAAATGTCAGAATAATTTCTTTTGGTCCCATAAAAGTTTGTTTTTATGGAGAATTCTACAGTTCAGTCATTTACATTAACTTTTCTATTTTTAGTAAACTTTAAAATCATCCTGACCTTTGAAATTTAATCCAACGATCATAAATCACTTTTCTACAGTTCAGTCACGTGACTGTAGTATTTCCCTGTTTTTATTTGGTTCTATAAAGTATATTTTAATCTTATTTAGTGTATGAGACAGCCTCACCATGTGGCAGCTGATGTTGTTTGATAATATGA
>JAAGWI010024730.1:0-11446 GCA_012274505.1 Galium porrigens var. tenue
AACGTACTATGATACAATTTGAAATCGTAAAATGATGCATTTTGTTGTAAGATCATTGCTTTATATGATTGAAATCTTATATGCAATTGATTAATTGATTGAAACCCAGCATTATAATATGCTAATAACCAAGGTTACATGGCAAGAATGCTCATAAATTCTTACCCGATTATTCTTTTTCTAACACGGTTTGGACGAAGAAGAATATATTGAGAAAATTTTAAGGTCAAATGGTTTGGACGAAGCGATCAATAAAATAGTTAAGCAAACTACCAGTTGAGAAGTCCGGCCAACGAATATCGAAAAAGAGATGGAGATATGGAGATATGATGAGATAAAGTTTAAAGATATCCTTCTTTTTTCATTAAGTGCAAGTAATATTTCAGTCTTTGGATCGATTAGGCAGATGGTTTCCTTTGTTGGGTCTTATCAAGCCCAACTAGCAAAATTTTGAAGTCCAAGAGCTCTTATTATTTTCGTAGAGAATCTATTAATAAGTTCACATAACTCTTATTCTTTGAGAATTGATATATCACGCCTTGCATTTTACGCCTTGTATTTTTACTGTCTTTTATACAATTTTATATTTTTCTAAAATATTTAAAAATAAAAAATTAATCTTCAACTGATAACCAGTTCTTCGCGTCGCCATTCCACAAATCCTTTCCAATCCGACCAAAGCCCTGATTTTGGCCCATCGGAAGCCTCGATGGAAGCCTGGATTATCTGGAACATCCGGCCGGCATCGCGGATGAGCTTCCGCAAAAATGTCGTCGCCGACGAACCTTCTAAGGCTCCGTCGGTCGCACCACTAGCGAAGGAATATTCATGATGGATTCACTGGCGAATAAACAATGAGAGCCTCACTTGTCTTGTGATGGGGTTCTACCGTAGTATGGTCGCTTGTCTTATTCGGTAGTTTCGCTGGAGAATGTCTTATTATACGTTCTACCGCTGGTTAATCGCTAGCAAACGGATTCCAATGACGGTTCACCAGCGCATCTCATACGGTTGTTTTGCCAACATAAGTCATATGGCAGTTCTAACTATGGGCTCGTCGCTAGCGAACAGATTTTGATAATGTTCACCATATTTTGATGACCGGTGAAATAGTGTGGCCAACAAGTGGTTATGTGCGGTGAGTTTTGTTCTGCTTGGAGATGGAGATTATGATAATGATTCGCCAGATTTTAATGCTCGGCAAAAAAGTATGCCCAATATGTGGTTCTATGCGGAGCTCATTTTTGTTCTGCCCGAAGGTGGGTGCTGTTGTACGCAGATGGCTCTGCACATGGGTTGATGGGTAATTGTCGGTGGCTCTGCCCGAAGGTAAGTAAATATCTTCCGGCCAACTTGTTGTGCTTTGCTGAAGATGAGGGAAATAAGGTCTTTCTATTCCTTAGCATCACCGCATGGTGTGGAGGATTTTAGGTTTTGACTGAGAGAAGCAAGTAAAATCACTTGTGGTGGCTTCGAGTGGCAATGATTTTTGTAGGGAGATGATTTTTAAAAATAAAGAAAAATGAAATTTGTATAAACGTATTCATATGTATTAGGTCGTAATTTAGTAGAATATAGGGCATGGTATACTAACACCTTATTCTTTTGAGAAATTTTTTAACAATCCCTTATCCTTATTGATCCCCATAAAAAATATGATCCCCATAAAAAATCCGATCCCCATAGAAAAAATCAAATTGCCCTATCTATACTTCATTTTTTGTACCAAACATACCATTTTTTAATCTTATTTCGTATCTGCCATTTTTTGTACCAGGGGTTGTGTATTTTTTTGTCTCTGTGCTTTGAAAATGCGCTAGGGGGTTGGATATTTCGGGGCCAGATGGGAGTTATGAATTTGAAAATGTTTTCGACGGATTTTGGGAGTTTGACTCGAATTCGTCGCTGGAATGGATGAAGGTAGTGTGGGCCTTGACAAAGGCGGTGCTTTTATCAAAATGACATTTTTACCCTTTAAAATGGATGGAAAGTTTGATGTAACGACCAAGATAACAGAATGAAGTATATGGGGCTTATTTGACTTTTTATGGGGGTTGGGTTGGGTCTTTCATTAAGAATAGAGTGTTGTTAAAAATATTTCTCTATTATTTTTGACACATATGAAACTTTAGTTGTGATAACCTCATTTTTTACTCGTAACCCCCGATCCAAACCGACCCCTAATGTGATATAGCCTAGTTGTGAAAGCTTCCTATCTGACACGTAACCCCCCACCACCCCCCGTTCCAAACTGATCCTTAGCCTCCTATCTGACCCATAATGCCTAATACAAACCAAACCCTAGTTGCAATAGCCTACCATCATAATATTTTCAAAAAGTTTAATTTGGGACCTTGAACCAATTTTTCATTCACTGGGAGGGGCATTTTTTCATTGTTGATTTTTTTCCAAAAATTTCATTTAAAATTTAAACCCATTTATTACCTTACTCATCTAAATCTCATTTTCCCTCTAATTCTTCTTATTCTTCATAATTCGTGAGTCATAATTTCCAAATCAATTGGCTGATCGTCTCCGATGCGCCAATGAGTAGGGAACCAATTTTCATAGGCCGTCCAACTAATCCTAGCTTCTTTGTTTGAACACAACGCTGACGTTTCTTCGTCATGAGGCCAGACCAATTTTCGCTGAATTTCTCCAATTGTTAAAGATATCTTCCTCATTCCAAAATTATATAATATGTATTCTCTTATCGAGTTTGAGGTTGCTTTCCCGGAAAAGATGATGAAGAAGAAAGTTGCTAGAAAAAATGAAATGTACTAAGATTTGGGGTCACCGGTAGGAATTCTGTTGATCTTTCCGTTCAATATAGGGTCACCACCCGTTCAATTTGGCATAGATCTCTTGCTCGCCAGACATGCACACTCACTCGTCGCTGGACCCCAACTGATTTTGAACATCTCTCATGACGGCCTCAATTCTAACACTTTCACCACCAAGCATTTTTGAATTCTAAGGCGTCCTAATATTTGCCCTAACAAATTGCTGAATGATGAGCCATTCAGAAGATTCTAGGAGTTTGGAGAATGATGAAGGTGTTTTGATGTGGGCCTTTTGGACAGATGATCGGAGGGGATAGAGTAGACCATTTGCCAGAAGTGACGGAAGGTGGTAGGGGAAGAGGGAGAGGTTTAAAAAGCTAATATATTAATGATAAAAATGCCTCTTATAGTGGATGAAAAAATAAACGGAGCTAGTAGTCTAATGTCCCAAAATAAGTTTTTTGAAAATGTTAGGGTAGTATCTTTTTTGTTAGGTCCCTATATTGATTTTCTTGAGAAATGTGAGGTACTGAAAAAGAATTTAGTCATACTTTTATGGTAAAAAACTTTAACTGTATAATTTAATGGTAGGTTTGACGATCACAGACTTTTATGTTACTATTTGAGCTGTAGTTGTCGTATTCTGTTTGATTGGCCGTTCATTTACGAATATCAATTGGTGAGTTTCGAATGAATTAAAAAGTTATAAAAATTTTAATTGTATAATTTAATGGTAGATTTGACGATTCACAGCCTTTATGTTCCTATTTAAGCTGCAATTGTCGTATTTAGTTTGTCGTTTGCTAATTTGAACATTGATTGGCAGATTTTTTCGGAAAATCAATTGGTGACTTCCGAATGGGTTAAAGAGGCAGGTGACGTTACCTGTACGTTTTGCCGTTTCATAAATATTACAATCATCGGAATTAAATAATTCTAAACTATGTGTAATGCTATATTTCATATTGTTACTAAAAATCGACTATTGGTCAGGTAAAAGATACATACCTCACAAATTATTTTGGATGAACGGAATTTAAATTTTAAGGTTGGCGGGACTAGAGCTCCCACTAAATCCTTTTAAGTATGCACTATCTACTAAATATTTACTTGTTTGATCATATAATATGAAATGAAAGTAACACCATCAAAACAACTGTAGTTCTAGTACTAGCTTTTAATAACATAACAATAATAGTACCAAAAAGGGAATAAATAAGAGAATAAAACTCAACAAAAAGGATCAAAGACTCGTACAATTTAAAAACATAGGGTCTCTTTCCAAATAACCCAAACTCCAAATCCTCACTCGGTAAAATTCCGAACTCCTGGCGCTTTATTTAGCTTCAGAAGTGCGGTGGTCTTCCTTGCTGGTTCTGTTTCTCTCATTCCGAGCTTTGAGAATCGTCCTGAAAATGGGATTAAATTAAGCGCAAAATACAAAATTCTATTTTGTCTTTTAATTCATTCCAAACTTTATATTTGACCCTGATTTTTCCAGGAAGTATTTGCATAAACAAAAAACCCACAGAGAAGAAAAAAAACCAGAGTTTTTCATTTTCTCCAAATCCATTTTTTTTCTTCGAAGAAATCAATGGCTTCTGATCTCTATACGTTCGATCACTGCTTCTTCTCCGACCCATTCTCCCCCTTTTCCGACCACAATGAGATCTTCCCGTCCTTCGACGACAACAACCTTAACATCACCAGCAACAACCACCTTAACATCTCCAACGCCATCACCAGCAACAACAACGAAGGTGGCAACATCGCGGCCGCCGCCGCCGTTAACGAGGTGAAGTCATCGGATGATGACGAAACCATTACGCTGGAACAGATTGCTAACGTGCTGCTCGCCCCTTCTTCGGCGTGCGACCGCTTCGAGAACCTCTTCGCCGGTGGGGTGAAAGGGGAGGAGTTTCAGGTCCCTTTTAATAGCGGCGGTGGTGTTGTTGCAGGTTCGTTCGCGGTGGCGACACCGCAGCAGCCTGAGAATGCAGTGAGGATGATGCAGAGGAGTTACAGCAGCAATTCGTTCGCGGTGGCGCCGCTGCAGCAGCCTGAGAATGCAGTGAGGGGGATGCAGAGGAGTTACAGTTACAGCAGTAAGTGTTTTGATGGGAAGCCTGCCGGAATCTTTTACCGGCCGGGATTTGACGGCCGTTTGGATCAGTCTCCAACTTTTCATCAGCCTCAAGTTGTGAATCCCTTTCAGACCGACTTTTCTTCTGCTACTCAGATCAGAAGGGTTTGCAGCACTGGAGATTTACATGTAAGCAATGGTTTCCCCTGTTTTCTTGTCGATTTGTCCTTTTCTAGTTTTCTTACGTCTCTCTCAATTAATAATTAGACATCGATTTCAAATGATTTTATAATGAACATGTGAAAAAATTAGCTTTTAATTATTCATTCTTGATAACTCTAAAACTATTAAATTTTATTTACACTTTATTTCTGTTCAATTCAGTTTTGTTCAGTTGAATTAAAATAATAGTAAAAAACAATTAGAATGGAAAGCGATGTTGTCTATTCAATTCAATTCAGTTCTATACAATGTGAATTGGCTTAATTTAGTTTTATTATTTTCAATTTTGATACATTTATTTTTTCTATTCATTTAATTCAATTTTTTGTTCATTTGGTTCAAAACGCACCTTTTTGCCTACCTATGAAGGTCAATCGTAGAGAAAGGTTTGTACAATCAAATCGCCAACCTATATACAGTGTTTAAGAATTTAATTTCAGGGGAGATTCTTTGTTTTTATTCTTTTATCCTTTTTTACTGTATAAATTGTATCCTTTTACCACCAAAGCCCCATTTTTTACAGAGAAGTAACAAACTGTAATTTTTGAGAACTCCATTTTATCGTTTCTAGATCCTTCACTGAACGTGGTAATTTATGCATCAGAACAGAGTAATTGTTTCTGCTCTGTTTTGGTTTCACTTCCAAATTTAACTTGATTTGTTTACTCCAAAAGGTGAAAACTGGGCAAAACAGGACCGTTTTGCCCTCGAGCCCAGAAGGGATGGAGGAGCCATACTTCAGGGTGGGAAAGTACACTCCGGCGGAGAGGAGAGAGAAGATTTTCCGGTACAGAGTCAAGAGGCACCAGAGGAACTTTAGCAAGACGATTAAGGTAAGACAAAATATTAGTTGGCTATTTATGGAAAAGTTTTTTGTCGTATTTCGGTTTTGGTGAAATTGTTGTTTCCTGTTTTTCAGTATGCGTGCCGGAAGACGCTAGCTGACAACCGGCCGAGGATACGTGGCAGGTTTGCACGCAACGATGAAGTTGAGACTCCTAAAGCCACCTCCTCCTCCTCTTCCACCATGTTTCATAGATATGGTCAATATCAAGATCAGCATGTTTGGGTAAACTCCCCTTTTTTAACCTTTGCTTCAACTATTGCGTATAACTGTTTAACTGGTTAAATGTCTGAATTTAATGTTGTGAAGAATGAAATAGTTTCAGTATAGAATAATGAAGTGAAATTTATCTCTTTTAAAATAAAATAAAAGTAGAACACAAAAGGTATATATATGTAAAAGTAATTTTGATACCACTACCGTTAATGGCAGCAATAAAAATTTCAAATCATGTAAAATGTGTGTTGTTTCTTCTTTTCTTCGTGAAGTGTAATTTATCTCCGTTTCTTTATTAAAAATATGAAAAATTATAGACATAAAATAAGTTTGATATGATTGAAACAGACATATAGTATTTATTCGATCTTGCAGTTAGTGATAGATTCAGAAAATCTAGATCTTCTGATCTTATAAAAACCTTTTTTTTCTCTTTCCTTTTTTCCTTCATAAATTAAAACCTCTACCATATTATTTGTGCTCTTGTTTTACCACATTTTACATTAATAACTTGTTCTACTGAGTTTTGAATCACTAATTTATGAAGTTATTGTTGCTAGGTTGGAGATGCTGAAGGGTCATCATCATCAAGGTCAATTGGAGGAGAAAAGGCCATTTTCAACACTTTTGGACCAGCCCCCAATTTCCAATACTACAGCAGCTACTAAGAGGATATTGGAAGCACAATTAGTGGGATTTATTTAATAAGATAGGTGCAATTTCTAAGAGTAGAAGAGGGCAGGAGTAGCAAATTGGGATATTAGTAGTTTTTTAAAATTTCTTTGGTGCCATGTGCATCTCGTTCTTGGACCTTCTTGCTGTTTTTGCTATTTTTACTATTAGACAATTTCGTTTTACTAGCTTTTTTTTTTTTTTTTTTTTTTTCAGTGGCCATATCCCAATTTGTGAACATGGAAACTATATGGTTGAATGAATGAAAACTTCATTTCCTGCCCAAGTTTGTTGATGATTTTTTTTTACAATAAAAAATTTGTGGTAGTAGAATTAATGCATATTATGTAAGATATTGCAACATTTTATTTTCTGATAAATTGGAAAGGTTTTTTAAATGGAGGAAGATAAAAGGTGAAAGTTAATTAGGACTTTAAAGTTCATTTTATTTTGTAGTTCCAACTCACGCTACATTTTACAAGATAATAAAAAAGTATAATCTCATCACGTATCATTGACTAACGTTTGACCATACAACTTTGTTAGAAATTTCAAAATACATCATTTTCTAAAAAATATGAGTTATAAAACTTAAGAAAAATAATGTTATTTTAAAATTTTTGATTTGGACCAACATGGAAGGTCATATTAAACCATTTAGTTGCCCAATTTCTTTCACAGTTGGTTGTTCAACACTGGAGTGGGTTTAGTATAACTACACCTTTAGAAACTGCTCCGTATATGCTTTCATTTTGTGGAGCTTATCTTTACAATTGCCGTCTTCGGTTTTTTATTTTGGGTAGGATGAGCAGTGAATAATCCTCCCGTTTCTATCAAAAAGAAAAAAAAAGGTTGTTCAACACAGTCAGTGCAAATAAAAATTAGAAAATAAATCATTGCAGATTCTGATTTCTGAGTGAAAGTAAATGGAAGAGGCCATCAAATCGGTGATGATTAACATTACATTTGATTGAAGTATTTTAATAACTGGAATAGAACAGGAAGCACTTTCAGCAACAGCCTTTTGGAATCAGAATCAGAATCTATGTATGACACAGTACAGTGGTGGAGTATATTTATAATTTGACTGCATTTTCTTAATGCTGAATTATGAAAGGCGCATTCCCACTATTCACCTTCGTCTTCGTGCAATAGTTCTTTAATGGAAAGCCTAGATCCTCCTACTCCAAGACTGCTAAAATAATCCCAGAAAACTATCTTTGAATTTACCTTTCTGATCAAAGGTACGTTTTTGGCTAAGTGCCTTTCTTCTTTCATTCATTTCTATCAACTAAGCTTTTGTAGCAAGAATATGTAGGATAACCTAAAACTAAAATGTATGACCAAACTTTTCTACTTACCTAGCTAGCTTATCATTGAGGAAAATTTGCCATTTTGGAGTGCGATTATTTTGGTCTCTTGATGTCTATTTAACGTTGAGTTGGAATTTTCATTTGTTGCCTATGGTATATACACTTTAACTCATATTTATATTTGTTTAGAAGAAAGAAATATTTCACTGATTTTTAAAAGAGTTCATCTTGAAAAAGAGCTTTCTTGATGGCTAAGATAGATAGGTGTATAGTTGATTCAACCATTGTAACTCTCTTGTACACTATATTTTTAATAATAAATTTACTAAAATAACCCTCTAATATATACTCTAGGGATACTGTTTATCTGATTCTCATAGCATTGTATAGTAGTTTTGGTGCTCTCAGCTCACCCATGTCGTAATGTCATTGATCCCATCCACACCATGTAAGAGGTTCTTTCAGGCGGTTCAAGGGGATGTGATGAGTGGTCAATGCTCGCATTTTAATATGCGAGACGGGTGCCCGGGCCTAAAGCCTGTTACGACAATTCGGCATTCCCATCTTTTCCTATCTGATCCCTGAACACACACAAAAAAGTAAAAGATTTCGTGCCATCAAAAAACTTTTTGAAGCTATCCAAATCCGGAATGGATTATCCCGCGGCTTCAATACTCTACTTTTCCATATTAAGTATTTCGATAAATTCATATTTGCCAAATAATGCAGAAGGATAACCACAAAGCCTGATTATCTGCCACCGTTCAATCAAATCTTGAAGCCAATTTGCAAAGGAACCATGGGATGTATTGAAGTCAAAACAGAGTAGCTGATTGTCCATGTCTGCTTTGCATTATCACACTCTGCGAATATGTGATCTATTGTTTCAATGCTATTATTGCAGATTCTACACAAGGCCGGTTACCACCCTCTTTTAAAAAGACCAGCCGACGATGTTGCTGTCCTTACCATAATTCTCCACATTAGCAATATTGGTCCCTCCTTTTTGGGGATGACAAATGGGTGGATGGGCTGAATACGCGTTTGGTAAGATAGGCAATAAACATGGGTTAAAATAAATCAGATAAAATCTGCGGGTGGAAAATCACTCAACATGCGGGTCAAAACTCATATGGGTTCATATATAACCCATATGAGTTTGAAAGCTTTTCTATTTTCTTGAAAGCATTATATATTTCAATTTTTTAATTAAAACTTAAAGATTTACATTATACTACATTGTTAATATTTTTTTCAACTTTATTTTTTTAAAAATCTTAACTCACGGCTTGAGGGGGGAAAGTGAGTAAACCCATGGGTCAAACCATTTATAGAACCCGCGGTCAACGAATTACCGAACCAGTCTAACCTGTACTTTTAAACTACCCATTCAACTTATTACTCATTTTACTCATACCCAATTGGATTTATAACTAAAATACCCATTTTATCGGTGGATAGTAGGAGGATTTTGCCGGGCCTACTCATTTTCCTTCATACGGCAACTTTGTATGCCCTATTTCTTCCACCTGTTATCTATCTAATTCAACTCCTTTTCCGACATGCACTTTTTGCATCTCCCGCCGCCCCACCCCCTCATTATGGCCGATTAAAATTGTCTTTACAATGCCTTAATTCACATAATGACCATCAAGTTCTCTTCATCAAATTACTTGATGTGGAAGCGTTAGATTCAATAAATTGTCCAGTCACAGGGTTTGGATCTCATGTTTGAGCAATTGTTGAACAATTATTGTTCCTTGGTGTCAAATGATGCTCAAATACTTTCGTTTTTAACCGCACCTGGTATTGAGTTGAACAATTTAGTGCTATGTTGAGCAATTTCTCTGACTCTAATCTATGTTGATGTGGTGACTTAGGCTAAAAACATTAAGCCTTTTAACTCAGTGTAGTAATAAGTGTTCAAGGTACATATTCAATTGGTCATGTTGCTTTCGTGGCATCGGTAATGCCAAACGTTGACCTCGTGTGAGACCATGCGCCGACCAAGGAGGATATTTTGGTGGTTGTTGTGTTGACACAAGAAACTAGAATTTTGGAGGTAATAATGAGGATGTAGATCCGGTATCCAATGGCAATGGTGGTAAAATTGGATATGGCGTTTCATCGTGTTTCCCGTTAATTCCGCACCAGGCTGATTACACACATATTGTTCACAAATCCAGCCTACTAAGCAAATTGAACAAGCTACTATTGCCTCTGATTTGTTTACTGATTATGGCTCTACTAATCACATGAGATCGTCCTCTTTAGTTTTGAAAAGTGTCACGTAATACATTGGTAATGCATATATTTTTGTTGGTAATAGTGAAGCTATTCTATTTCTGCTATTAGTGACTCTCAAACCACTCACACTTTGCATTTGTTTAATGCCTTTTTGTGTTTGAAATCACCAAAACTCATTGTCTATTAGTAGGTTTAGTTGGGATTTTGGTGTGCTTATCACTTTGATGATCACTCTTTTATTATTCCGCACAATATAATTATAGCAGTCGTGGACAAAAGGCAAAGTTAGAATGGCTTGTATGTGGGACCTAGGTGAAAATGTTTTAGTTTCTCTTATTAAGCTGAATAAAAATTGGGCATCTTTTTAATTTCGTTTCTTATGTTTTATGTAGTTGTCTTTTTATTTTCTCTCTTCTTCTTCCATGTTTCTTACAATTTCAACTTATCAAATTTCTAAATTTTTTCTACTAAAAATATCAATTAAATGATTATGTATATTTTAACTAATGATACACAAATTCTTGTATGAGCCCACCTTATGGTAAGCCATGATATAAATAAGTTTTTTGATGGGATGGGGTACGTTTTAAAAACTTCTAATAAACCGGGGCCTTTTGTGTAAATAAGTAAAAATCTGTGATTGTTGTAGAGGTCGACGGATGTGAAGCAGATCGACCGGAGGTATTCTTCGGCTACGATCTACAGAAGGCAAATCACAGATTTGGTCAGGTCAAGTCGTTGGGACGGTGAAAATCGAGCGATTTTAGCTTCTGGGTTAGTGGGATCTGGCAGTAATGGGTGGCGATTGGAGGGCGGTGATTGTCAGATGGTGATGTCGTGGAAGGTGATGTTACACCGCTGCTTCGGTCACCTGGAGGGTCGGGCCTCGGACTATCTAGTAGCCTCTGTAGCACTTTCTGCAAAATAAGACCTCGGAGGTACCCGAGGGTAACTCCTCCGACGTGATGATGAGATGGGGCCCTTTGAGAGGAAAATTACAATAACTCATGATAATGAGAGTTAAAGAATAGATCACATACATTTGCAACTGTTTGATTTGATTATT